>CM072511.1:166045292-166112792 GCA_036898135.1 Oncomelania hupensis
CGGTTAAGTAAATAAAGGTAACGTTGCTTGTGCAAGCCTGCCACTTTCTCTATTGACAGAATGACAACTGGAAATAGTCTAGGACAAGCTGTTTAGTAGCGCCCCGTGCATCATAGCTTTCACATACATCCGACGTAGGATCCAGTCTATAGCAGTGGCTGTTCCTGATCAAAATGTCAGGTGAAACAGGAACACGAGATCACATGGGTAACTTCCAAGACTCGGCGCGAACAACAGTGAGACCGAAAGGTCAAACCTCACCTCATACAAAATACAAAGCCTCAGTCATGGGCCAACATCAATGATGATGATGATGATGATGACGACGATGATGATGATGATGATGATTATGATGATGATGATGATGATCATGATGATGGTGATGATGATGATGATAATAATAATAATAATAATAATAATAATAATAATAATAATAATAATAATAATAATAATAATAATAATAATAATAATAATAATAATAATAATAATAAAAGGTAAAGGTAAAGGTAGTCCTTGTGGCCGTAGGGGAGCGTGATGTTGGAGATCACACTTATTTTGGGCCAGCGTAATGAGGGTGATGCCCTTTCTCTCTCCCTCGCTGCTTTACCTTCCCCACCCTTAAGAGAGTAGGTACTCAGTCACAGTTGAGTCAACTGGGGGCGTTGTTATTTGTCGCTTCACGTTTTGCGGTCACCCATCCAAGTGCTAACCGCACTGGACGGTGCTTAACTTGCGACACAGTAGCGAGTGCTCCAACCACTGCGCTATCCGACACCCCAATAATAATAATAATAATAATAATAATAATAATAATAATAATAATAATAATAATAATAATAATAATAATAATAACACAAGAACTTATAGCGCGCACATATCTCACTACAAGGCCACTCAAGGCGCACTCATACACATTCTTTGGCATTAACAATTCAAGCACACTGATATACACTTGCGCATAAATGACATGAAGATGACAAGGCAACAACACAGAGACACTCACAAGATGGCAAAGCCATTCGAACGTATTTCTAGACACCCGCACACATCTAGCTGAAATTGCCATTCTTCAAAGCTGTTAATTTTCGCGAATTCGTTGCGATTGTATTGTGACTTGGATTTACTATAAAAATAAAAAAAAAGCAAAAAGAAAGTAATGACGGATCCTATCCCTATCCTGTCCCATAACCCGAAGGTCGTAGGGGCACCACAGATGATCGCTTAACCAGCATACTCCATCTTTCTCTGTCCTCAGCAGCCCTCATGGCTTCACTCAGTGTCAAACCAGTCCATTCTCGAATGTTGTCCTCCCACCTCTTTTTCGGTCTCCCCCTTCTTCTACCTCCTTGCACTGTGCCTTGCAGAATGGTCTTTGCAAGGCCTGATGATCTGGTGACGTGGCCATACCATCGGAGTTTCCGTTTCTTCACCACTGTGAGCAGGTCATCGTGTTGTCCAATGGCTTGTGTGATGGTCTGTCGGACTTCAACGTTGGTGATGTGTTGGGTATAGGAAATGCACAGAAGTCTTCTGTAGCACCTCATCTCCATGCTTTGTATTCTTCGTTGGAGATCTGCTGTGAGGGTCCATGCTTCGCAAGCATATAGGAAGATGGAGATGACCAGAGAGCGCAGCAGTCTTACTTTGGAATGTAGACTGATGGTTCTGTCTTTCCAAATGGGCTTCAACCTTGTCAGGGCAGCAGTTGTTTGTGCGATCCTGGAGAGGACTTCCTGTCGAGACCCATTGTCTGACACAATGGCTCCTAAATATTTGAAGCTGTGCACTGTGTTGAGGGATTGGCCTTGGACTTTGATGTCCGTGTTGATGCCATTGGTGTTGTTGGTCATCATTTTGGTCTTCTCTGCACTTATTTCCATTCCATAAGCTCTGGAGGTGGTGTCAAGCCTCTGTACAAGCTGTTCAAGTTCTTGTTCCTCTCCAGCCAATCCATCAATATCATCCGCAAAACGAAGATTGGAGATTGCTCTGCCCCCTATGCTGACTGTGCCTTCGTGATCTGCAAGAGCATCTGACATGATGCGCTCTAGGAAGATGTTGAAGAGTGTTGGAGAGAGTAGGCATCCTTGACGCACACCGATTGTTGTTCTGAACCAGTTCCCGATGACGCTGTTATGGAGGACTGCACTGGTAGCCTTGTCATACAGGCTTTTGATGACTTCTATAATTTTAGGGCTGATGTTGTACACTTTCATGGTTGCCCATAGAGCTGCATGCCAGACTCGGTCAAATGCCTTCTTGAAGTCTATGAACACATGATATAGATGTTGTTGGTGCTGTAGGTATTTCTCACAGATTATTCTGAGGTTGAAAATCTGTTCAGTGGTACTTCGCCCTGCCATGAATCCTGCTTGTTCTTCAGCTATGATTTGTTCAGCTTGTGGTTTCAACCTGTTGAGATTATTTTCAGGAGGACCTTGCTGGGATGGCTGATGAGGCTGATGGTGCGGTAATTTTCACACTCCTGAAGGTTACCTTTTTTGGGAAGAGTGATGACAAGCGACTGGGTCCATGGTGTAGGCCATTCCCCACTCTGCCAGATCTTGTTACAGATAATGGTGAGAGCATCAGTCATCGCTTCTCCTCCTGCTTGTAGCAGTTCCGCTGGTATGTTGTCCACTCCCGCTGAGTTCTCTTTCTTCAGCGATTGCACTGCTGCCTCAACTTCTTCCCGGAGAATTGGGAGGATTTCTTCTTCTTCTCTGCTCTCGGGACATGCTAGAACTGATGGGTCTCCATTTGGTGTATGGTTGTAAAGGTCAGAGCAGTACTCTGTCCATCTGTCCAAGACTTCTTGTTCTTCTGTAAGGCAAATGCCAGACTTGCTTTGGATAGTGGAGACTTTGGGCTGTTTAACACTTGTCAGCCGCTTCACAGTCTGGTAGGCCTTCTTGCTGTTGTTCTTGTTCAGATTGTTCTCTATTTCCTGGCATTGATCTTCTATCCAGTTCTCCTTTGCTGTGCGCATGCCTTTTCGGATGTCATTGTTGATTTTTCGGTAGACATCAGCTCCCTGTGAGGTGTTCTTTTTCTTTTTTAACTCTCTTCGTTTATCACACAGATCCAAAAGTTCAGGTGTGATCCACGGCTTCTTCTTTGGTCGGTGCTTGCCAAGGATCTCAGTGGCGGCATCTGTTACAGCTGAGTTGAAGGTATTGGTCATGGTGTTGACATCTACTTCGCCTGCCCCCAAAATAAGCAGTGGTGCAAATTTCCCTCCAATTGTGGCCTGAAATATTTTTGCCACCTCCGGGTCTTGCAGTTTGTCCAGGTCGAACTTCAGCCTAGTGCACTTTGCTGTATTTACTCTCTTCAAATGGAGCCGGAAAGACATCATCACGAGATCGTGGTCACTTCCAATGTCTGCTCCTGGAAAAGTGCGTGTCCTGCCAATGTTGATGCTTGATCTGAAGCGTTTCTTGACCATGATGTAGTCGATCTGGTTGTGATGTTCCCCGCCGGGACTGTGCCATGTCCATCGTCTGGATTTTTTGTGGAGACCAAGCGTGTTTGCCAGTACCAGATTGTTGTATCTGGCAAACTCCAATAGCCTCAGACCCCTGTCATTTGTCTCGTTGTTGCAGTGGGGTCCGCATGTGTCTCCCCAGTTGTGGTGCGCATCTTGGCCAACCTTGGCATTCCAGTCGCCTTGCACTATGACTATGTCCTTCTTCGGCACTTGGTCAAGGACCGCCTGTATATTTTCATAAAAATCCTCCACTTCGCTGTCTTCATAGTCTGATGTTGGGGCATAGGCCTGGATGATGGTAATGTTGAAAGGGGTTGCTCTCAGACGGATGGTAATGAGTCTACTGGAGACTGGGCGGCAACCCATGACAGTGGCTAGAATGTTCTTGTGGACCAAGAATCCAACGCCGTGTTCGTGCCTGTCATCTCTACCGCTGAAATAGAGCTTGTGGCCTTTGTCAGTCGTTGTTTCACCTAGGCCTTTCCAGCGCAGTTCGCTGATACCTAGAACGTTCCATCGATAGTGGTCCAGCTCGTGGGCCAGTTCTTCTAATTTTCCTTCCGCAGTTAGGGTCCTGACATTCCAGGTTCCTATGACGATGTTGTTTCTCGTGCGGATCTTGCTAATTTGTCCATCAGTAGCATACTTTTCACCTCCGTCCTGGTGGCCAACGGAAGGCGCGGTCCTTGTGTAGCCGGGCGACGACCGATCCGGCATGGAATTAGTGGATAGCCTCATCATGTGTTGTGTCTTGGGCAAAAAAAGACCTGGCAGGGCCCAATCCTCTCCAGGCTGTTGGCCACAGCCGAAATCCACGAATACAGTGTGGCTCGCCTTGGCCCTGAGCACGTGGTCGTTGAACCTGTAGTAACGTGAGGTTCCTCCGCCCTGGCCGGTGACTTCTGTGTAGAAGACTTTCGCCCAGTGATGCCGTGCTAACATCACCCCTGTTAGTCGCCTCTTACGACACGCCGGGAAACGTTGGGTCTATTCTATTTGCCCGAACCCACAGAGCTCTACGGATATGACGGATAAGTAGCTGAAATATCTGCAAGCTACACAGTATGAAAATCCATTTAAGCCAAATAAAGCTCAAAACGTTTTTATATTGTAATTGACCTTAGCGACCTTGACCTTTAAGAGCACAGGTCAAGGACAAAAAATACAGACAGACGGTTAAGGTATCTGCATAGTACAATAAAAGTAAGATTAAAACTCGGTCAATTCATTCTTTATGCGGCGGAATGGGAGGCGACCGATCACGCTTGGGACAGATTTTCTACCTTCCATTTGTTGGTTAGTCTAGCCTTGGGTGGCTCCTGGTGCGCAGAATCCCTTGGTGTGGCCATTGGGTTATGCAGGACAAGGCGACACGACTGACCACTCGTTTTCTGCTTTTGGTGGTGAGCGGGACTACATTGTCGGCAGGCATTTGATGCAGGTTAGTGGCAGTGGCCTGCAGAGAGTGTCGTGGTACTAGTAACCGGCAACCCGGTTTACTATCAACACAACAATTTTGATGTCTCTCTTGCGAGGGACAAATGAAAATAGCAGCTGGGGTTGGGCGGTGTTCTCAAGATGGCGACAGAGAGGCTGGAGTCAAATACTCCCCTCGTCTACATTTAGGGAAGTCAAAATATGGATTCGAAGCAAAAAACAAACAATAATTCTGAGCAACGGACCGACCATCTGACCGAATGATCGACACGCGGACTTCCACTGTATCATTGGCCATGAGTTGAAGTACCTGTATAACAAATATCCACACATTCGTTTCAGCCGTTTTTCGAATTATTGAGCACAAACGTGTTTATCAACCAAATGATCCCAGCGATTTTGATCTTGGCGGTACAGCACGGTAGAGCTTTGGCTTGCGGATCTGAAGGTCCCGGGTTCGAGCCCAGGCCGAGGCATTGTGTTGTGTCCTTGGGAAAGACACTTTACTCTCGTTTCCTACTCCTTCGGATGAGAGTATAAACCGAGGTCTAGTCTGTGTCGCATACATTCCATCATAACGGACTTTAAAGACCCTGACGCTTATGCTCTAGGCGGGTGAGTGCCGGGGACAAGAACACACCCAGCATGCACCTAGGTCCTTCTCCCCCATCCCTGGCTGCCCAGGATTGTGCTCAGTTGTCTGGAGCGTTATTACGATGCGCCCAAAGGCTGCAAGTTGGCGCCTCGGGCGGCTTGTTTAAGGTTAGATCTTGTATCGGCCAGCGCCTTGAGCAGCTCTTGAGCTGGAAAAGAACGATTAAATAAATAAATAGAGCAAATATGAGGTCGCACTGCACGAGATACTGGCCAGTAATCCAGGTAACATTCCTGCCAAATTTAGTCAAAATCTGTTCAGTGATTTTTGAAATATGGCGTGCAACGGTCAAACAGACCGAAAGTTGTGATCCCCGACTACTTCAAAGTACCGTGGAAATACAAAAGAACAGTGGGGTCAATATATAGTCTAAGTGTTTTAACAGTGGCAAACTCACAACAGCTTGTGATATACTTGGCTACCCGCATTGTCAATTAGACATACGCCAGGCGTCACTGACTTTGCCAAAGGAAACTGTGATTCAAACCTCAACCCGTACAGACCAGCAATGAATACAAAGAAAGGCAGTGTAGAGGCAGCAGGGTCACCTTAACTACGTCACTGTGTGTCTAACAAGAAGAGGGAAACTCTAATATTGAGGACAGCCGCATCTACTTCTACATAAAGGAAATATATTTCATGGGGAGAGAGACAAAACAGTTATACACCACAGATGTAATATTGCCTTTGAGTGAGAGAAATTAGGATCTGTGAAAGGAAAGTGTTTATAACATTAAATGGTCGGAAGAGTGAAGTAAACGTGTGAGTACGCGCGCGTTTGTGTGTGTGTACGTATATATAGTGGGTGTGTGGGGGGGGGGGAGGGAAGGGGGGTTTACCTGTGACATTTTCATCAGTATACCTATTGGCTGTTGGTTTATGACTTCTTGGTAATGACCATGACTTCTTGGAAATGACGATGACTTCTTGGTAATGACGAGATGACTTCTTGGTAATGACGAGATGACTTCTTGGTAATGACGAGATGACTTCTTGGTAAGGACGAGATGACTTCTTGGTAATGACGATGACTTCTTCTCAGTGCATGCTCTATACAATGTTTGTCCAATGGATGGTAAACCTCAGTCGGCTCGTCCCTCGTGACGAAAGGTTTTAGCGACTTACATGTAGAGACAATCTTTCCAAATGCAGGGTTTTATTTCCTTGTACCTTTCTATTTGTCCTGTTAACAGGAGGAATAATCCTTCTTACCCTCTCTACCCTCCCACCCTCTTTTCATGTGGCTGTACACTTGCTACGACTGCTAGTGACCGGCCGGTCACAGTGGTGTAGTGCTACATAGTGCACAATTGCACGGGCACGTAATTAATGGCTGAATGGAAAAAAACAGAGGTGAGAGAGGGAGAGAGAGAGAAAGAGAGAAAGAAAGAGAGAGAGGTGGAAAGGAGAGAGAGAGAGAGAAATTAAAATTGAAATTTATTGAAATTGAAATTTATTTATTTCCATAAGGCCAAAGCCCCATTAGAAAGGGGGTAATTTACCATAACAACATTTTACAAAGCGCATAGTAACATAATTATAAATATATAAATAATCAATACATTAGCAGAAACATATAAATAAATATATATAACAATCAGGATAACGCAATTTCCCGAATTTTAAAAGCATGATACAAGTAAACACATACATTTTTAACAATATGAGGTTGTTTTGATGACATTAACAACTGAAAACGGAATAAACTTGGATTTCTATGGAATTTTATAGGTATTAGCTTCTTTCTGAGATTTATTAGAAAAGGACAAAAAAGTAAGAAATGAATTTAATTCTCCACACCGTTTTTACATAGCTGACAAATTAGATCATCTGGCTTACATTGCCGATATCGATAAAAATGGACCAACAAATCTGAAACACCAAATCGGAATTTTGTCATAATGAATTTCAGATGACTGTCAAGGGGCATACTCAAATATTGAGGAACAACATTTAATTGGCTGCAGAGAGAGAGAGGTTAGTTAGTTATTCATTGCTTACAGGGTCCAGCGGACTCCAAATAGCTCAATCAGGACCACAACATCAGGACCACAACGTGGTTGAAAGAGGGAAGACTCACCCCTGATTCGTAGGGTGGGAGGGTGAGATGGAGAGAGAGAGAGAGAGAGAGAGAGAGAGAGAGAGAGAGAGAGAGAGAGAGAGAGAGAGGTGGGGAGGTGGAAGAGACAGACAGAAACAGAGACAGAAATAGAGACAGAAGCAGAGACAGAGACAGAGAACAGAAAGGAAAGGCTGTCTCAATCTCGTGCGTTGCAAAGTGCTGTTACCACGATACAGCACAAGTCCACGGCAAAACATGTGCGCAGGAGGAACACGAGGCCTATCCGTTTTCACCTGCACGACTAGATAATTAGATGTGATGAATTCGGCAGCCATCATCGCACTGAATAACAAATGGCCGACTACGGTTAGGGTGAACCCAGTGCGTAGGAAGTCAAAAAAGAAAAAAAAGAAGGGGGGGGGGAAGAGGGAGGAGCGACGAAGGGACTGAAGAAAGTGGGGTAGGGGGTGATGAGTTATTGCGTCAAGCAATACACATAAAATTGCTAACAAACCTATCACCTGTTAAGATGGAGAAGCTGTCCGGCTAGACCAGCTGTTACCTGCAATCTCCACCGTTTGTTTTTTCCTCATCACAGCCTATGACCAGTTCCTTTCTCTACAGGGGGTGTCGGATAGCGCAGTGGTTGGAGCACTCGCTACTGTGTCGCAAGTTAAGCACCCTCCAGTGCGGTTAGCACTTGGATGGGTGACCGCAAAACGTGAAGCGACAAATAACAACGCCCCCAGTTGACTCAGCTGTGACTGAGTACCTACTCTCTTAAGGGTGGGGAAGGTAAAGCAGCGAGGGAGAGAGATGGGCATCACCCTCATTACGCTGGCCAAAGATAAGTGTGATCTCCAACATCACGCTCCCCTACGGGAACAAGGCTATGGGACTACCTTTACCTTTTTACCTTTACCTTCTCTACAGGGTGGTTGGAAAGTCACTCCCTATTGCCCATTGCTGATAACGTTAGTACAGTAGACAGTACTGCATTTGCGTCAAACAACATGCTTTTGGGTCCTAACAGTGGTACACATTCATTGCTGATCTCCGAGTTCTTCTGATGTTGATGAGAACTGTCCATAATGTCCCTTACGGCAAAGGTTTCAGTGAGCTTAGCAGAGCACAGAGGCGTGTAGAGGGTGGAAGGGGAGGAGAGAGGGAGGTTAGGGGTTGGCCAAAGCGCTTTGTGTGTCATTAATAAGACGCTGTATTGCGTTACTGAATGGACAAACGTGCGTTATAGCACGCCACAGCGCAAATCACAATTAAACTTAAGTCGCCAGATGTTACACAGATTTAGGTCTTAATAACCGTTCTCTCATAAAATCAAATATTCATCAACGCTCACAACGTGCGAGGATATAACAAAAAAAGCATGGACATTGCACATGGTGTGAAACTGTAATCGTGTGTGGGCAAGCTAAAATACCTTACGCATATGTGTGCCAATAAAATCTGCGTGCAGAAGAATAAATACATTATATTCGCTCTTCAGTTCCTAGCTAATCTATAGCGATAATTAAAAGAAATAAATCAGCCACAAGACCACACAAATCTATAAATAACATCAGAATCCGTTCATGGCGGTTATTATTATTATTATTATTATTATTATTATTATTATTATTATTATTATTATTATTATTATTATTATTATTACTATTATTGCGATTTTCCTACTCAAAAGCCGTTCGAAGGGATGCAGGATCCAACTGAAGTCGCCAAAATCGCCAAATATAAAAGTTTGCAACGATTTTCAGAGAATGGATAATAATAATAATAATAATAATAATAATAATAATAATAATAATAATAATAATAATAATAATAATAATAATAATAATATATGATGATGATGATGATGATGATGATGATGATGATGATGATGATGATGATGATGATGATGATGATGATGATGATGATGGTGATGATGATGATGATGATGATAATATTTTACAATGCACGATTCCCCCAAAACACTTTCATTTGAGCTATTTCAAAACACACGAGTCACTTCGGGAATTGCTAGTAGTGGCTTTCTCCAAGAAAGCTTAGCAGCTACACAAAATCTACATTGAGTGTCGATCCCTCCTTCATTCCCTCTCCCCCCCCCACCCCATCCCCTTCTGCCGGGTGGCTGTGATTGGACAGACGCACACACAGACAAATCAATAGCACTCAGCATGGACCAATTAACAGCTGGATTTAACAACCTTACCCTGAAGTAGTCTTAACTGTCCTACCATCTGTTTCCAAGATGCAAATACGTTTATGTATGTATATGTGTGTGGGTGCGCGCGTATGTGTGTGCGTGCGTGCTGTGTGTGTGCTTGTATAGATGCGTGCGTGTTTATGTGTGCGTCCACCGCCTGACACTACGTGAGCGAGCACAAAACATTATAGGACAACAGCCCGAGTGTCAGGTGACGAGCCATCATGCGCTGCTTTTGTCACTGCGAGATGCAATCACAGACATGCAATTGAATTCTACCCTAGTAAGGATGACAGCACATATTGTGTCATGCAATTGAATTCTACCCTAGTAAAGATGACAGCACATATTGTGTCATGCAATTGAATTCTACCCTAGTAAGGATGACAGCACATATTGTGTCATGCAATTGAATTCTACCCTAGTAAAGATGACAGCACATATTGTGTCATGCAATTGAATTCTACCCTAGTAAGGATGACAACACATATTGTGTCATGCAATTGAATTCTACCCTAGTAAGGATGACAGCACATATTGTGTCATGCAATTGAATTCTACCCTAGTAAGGATGACAACACATATTGTGTCATGCAATTGAATTCTACCCTAGTAAGGATGACAACAAATATTGTGTCATGCAATTGAATTCTACCCTAGTAAGGATGGCAGCACATATTGTGTCATGCAATTGAATTCTACCCTAGTAAGGATGACAGCACATATTGTGTCATGCAATTGAATTCTACCCTAGTAAGGATGACAACACATATTGTGTCATGCAATTGAATTCTACCCTAGTAAGGATGACAACACATATTGTGTCATGCAATTGAATTCTACCCTAGTAAGGATGACAACACATATTGTGTCATGCAATTGAATTCTACCCTAGTAAGGATGACAGCACATATTGTGTCATGCAATTGAATTCTACCCTAGTAAGGATGACAACACATATTGTGTCATGCAATTGAATTCTACCCTAGTAAGGATGACAACAAATATTGTGTCATGCAATTGAATTCTACCCTAGTAAGGATGGCAGCACATATTGTGTCATGCAAATGAATTCTACCCTAGTAAGGATGACAGCACATATTGTGTCATGCAATTGAATTCTACCCTAGTAAGGATGACAACACATATTGTGTCATGCAATTGAATTCTACCCTAGTAAGGATGACACCACATATTGTGTCATGCAATTGAATTCTACCCTAGTAAGGATGACAACACATATTGTGTCATGCAATTGAATTCTACCCTAGTAAGGATGACAACACATATTGTGTCATGCAATTGAATTCTACCCTAGTAAGGATGACAGCACATATTGTGTCATGCAATTGAATTCTACCCTAGTAAGGATGACAACACATATTGTGTCATGCAATTGAATTCTACCCTAGTAAGGATGACAACACATATTGTGTCATGCAATTGCAGGACTAGATACAAGTGCAATAATAGGGAGTTACTTTTCAGCCACCCTACCTACACAACGCTGGCCTAGCTGCACGCTATTACTAGGGACAAGTAAAACTTACTTGACATTCTTAAGAAAAGGGATGACGTTGAGCCAGAAGTTCTCGGTCAGCTTGGCCTTGCCGATCAGCATGATCCCTTTCAGCATCATGCCGTGCAGCTGCAGGAAGTGGTAGATGGACTGCTCGGTCAGCGCATGCGTGTGGCTGATGTCGATGGCCTGCAGCCTGTGGAGCTTACCTGTCTCGATCAGCTTCTCCAGGATCTACAACATGTACAGTTTCACAGAGCCTGTCAGTGACGTCGACGTCGACGACGACCACGACGATTATGATGATGATGATGATGATGATGATGATAATAATGATGATGATGATGATGATGATGATGATGATGATGATGATGATGATGATGATGATGATGATGATGATGACGACGTTTGGACAACATCGACTTGAGATATGGCGGCTGGCCGACCGACCGACTAACGGACGGACGGACAAACTAACATTTTTCTCCTAATAATTCCCAACCATTTTAAGTATGTTAGGTATATCGAGAAATTTTAAAAACAGTGCGACAAATATGCCTTTCCTATCCTATCCTATCCCCTAACTCGAAAGTCGTAAGGGCACCATAGATGATCGTTTAACCAGCCATTTTCCTCTGTCTTCAGCAACCCTCATGTCTTCACTCAGTGTCGAGCCAGTTCCCGAATGTTGTCCTCCCATCACTTTTTGTTCTGTTCCACCAGGTTTTTGGCCTGTCTCCCTCTTTTTCTGCCTCCTTGTTCTGTGCTTTGCAGGATGGTCTTGGCAAGACCTGATGCTCTGATGATATGGCCAAGTGAGCAAGTCACCATGTTATCCAATGGTTGGTTGTGTGATGGTCTGTCGGACTTCGCCGTTGGTGATGTGCTGGATATAGGAAATGCCCAGAAGTCTTCTGTAGCATCTCATATCCATGCTTTTGTATTCTTCGTTGTAGGTCTGCTGTTAGGGTTCATGTTTCAAACCATAAAATGAAAAGGACCGACAAATATTAAATACGTTAGATCTCAAGGAAGATTTTTATTGTGCGGCATACCTTATCGGAGAAGAACTCGCAGTAGCCCAGTCCCAGGTATGTGAACCCAGGCATCCTCAGCAGAACGTTCTCTAAGGTCTCCTCCGACAGCTCCGTGGACGTCAGGTCCAGCTCATGTACACATGACGATTCCCATGGAACTGACTGCATGTGTCCGTCTTCCACGCCTGCAAACAACAGCAACCACGCCTACATCAGCAAACAAAGAAGAAGAAGAAGAAGAAGAAGAAGAAGAAGAAGAAGAAGAAGAAGAAGAAGAAGAAGAAGAAATGAAGCAAAGGAACAAAGAGAGGAAAGAAAAGAAAAGAAAAGAAAAGAAAAGAAAAGAAAAGAAAAGAAAAGAAAAGAAGGAGAAGAAGAAGAAGAAGAAGAAGAAACAAAGAGAGGAGAGAAAAAAGAAAGAAAGAAAAAGAAGAAGAAGAAGAAGAAGAAGAAGAAGAAGAAGAAGAAGAAGAAGAAGAAGAAGAAGAACAACAACAACAACAACAACAACAACAACAACAACAACAACAACAACAACGGCGACATCATAGTCTCCGACCCTTGGCAGTGCCGATCTTGGCGACTGATCGCCGTCAGGTACCATCCCCACCCCCTCACCTGAATCCCTCTCTCCACATAATCTGCTTAAAAGAAAATAATCAATAACGTCTTCTGACCCACAAAACAGTACAGCCGGTTGGAAGAAATGCCAGAGGCCACAAGCTACCACCCCTGGTACAAAATCAAGATGGGCTAGCCCACTGACCCCGATGCGCAATGCGACTTTTAGAATAGAACGCGTAGGGTCTGATCTTAGTCAAAATTTGGCACTACAGATCCGATTTTTGAAACTATCGATCACCAAACAGTTTCATTGAAGTAAAACATCCAGTGTGTTGTAAATATTCATAGTTCGTACTGAACTGAACGGCGTTTAGCAGGTTGTCTTTTCTCCCCTCGAAATACGAAACTAAAACCCATTGTTTCACTATTCACTCTTCATACGAGAAGACAAGACAGATGGGTTCACAGAGAGAGAGAGAGAGAGAGAGAGAGAGAGAGAGGTGGAAAGTGGAAGTAGCGGTGGTTGGAGTGGGGTCGGTGAGTGGGAGTGGGGGTTAAACAGGTTACAGGTATACAGAGATAATAATTCCACAGCAACAAGGACGATTGTTCAGCAAATCACCAGTAAACGTCTAAATTCAAACCATACTGTTTTGCACGCTATGATATCGGCACTAGTAGCAGTAGAGAAGAAAGGAAAGAAAAGGAGGCGGAAGAATATGAAGATGAAGGGGAAAGAAGAAGAAGAAGAAGACGTAGTAGTAGTAGATTAATGACCAAAGCGAAGTACGAAAGTATGATGTTTTGGGTTTTTTCTTTCAATTCTAATTAAACGAAATATTTTTGATGGGAAAGGTTGCTTTTTCCTTGGTGTTATCCGTCGTCTGCTAAGAAAGTTGTTGTGGCGTTGTCGTCGAAGAGCGCATGCGTAATAGCGGAAGATTCAAATTTAGCTGGAGGTAGCGACCATTCGAATGGCTACCCCCTCATCCGTCACTTTCATAGCTATCATCTCCCAAGCATGCTTTCTTTTTATTAGTGACGTCAGATAAAAAACGACGACAGAACCGTGGTTCTGGTTCATGGATTTCTTCCAACAAAACATATTTCTTTATGCGTAAAATGTGTTTTTCTTTTCCCTTTTGCGTGGTCTGCCATGGACACGGAGTCTGCCATGTTTGTTACCATGGAAAAGTGCACGCGCGTGTGCAACAGAGGGGGATATTCCGGGCAAGTTAAATTTAGCTCAAGGTAGGGCCCATGCGTACGGTAGGCCTTTCTGAATACCGAGATAAAGATACCGGCAGTTTTCTCCAACCCTGAAGTAAGATAAAACTACCGCAAGGTTTATACCTTGGGACAAATAACCTATCGGAGGGTTGCAATCGGGTCTTTCTGAATACCGCCCCACATTTCATAAAGTCATGGAATAGCGTTTGTGGGACGAATGGCGCTCGTAGGACAGGACCGGCGGAACCTGTTAGTCCTCGCGCGGCCGCTGATAAGCCTGGTGGATCTGGAGGAGATCTGGACCAGCAGCTCGTCCCACAGCGGATGGGTGGGATCCCGCTGAAAGGGGCCCCAGGCGCTTCACTGCTTTGGCCTCGAAATGCGCTTGAAGGTTAAAGACGAGTGTGACAATACGCTTGCCGTCAGAGAGAAATCCAGAACGCCATGATCAGACAGTTACATGTCTTGCTTCTTTATTTATTCTCTCTTAACCATCCTTATAAGTCTTGTACTTCGTCTCTATTTCCCATATGGATAGCAGAGCGTACAAGCAGAGCCTCTGAAGTCTCGCAGGAATCAGCTCTGAATCAAAATCCCTTATTTTGCCACCGCCCTTTAAAACCCCTACGAGGTTCACGTGACCACGCTCAACGTTCACGTGACCACACTCAACATTCACGCGACCACGCTCTACGTTAACGTGACCACGCTACGGTCAAGATGCTAGGGCCGTTAATTGGTTTATCTCTACGATAAAGCGCAGACGAGGGACAACTACCACGAGCAGCTAATCCACTGTGGGATGGGGTGGGATGTTAACGCATGCAGCAGGCGAGCCATCAAGGTTAGGCTCTATAGTCAAACCCTGGCGTGTCCATTTGACACGGAGTATTTACAGCCTCGAGGGACGACATTATGCGATATTGGTTTGTTATACACGTACAGCTCTTGCTTCATCAGTTTGTTGTACTGCTGTACTGTCTGTTGTACAGTACATACAGGTTCCACAAGAACGCACATACGCAGGCACACACACAGACACACATACACATGTACACAGACACATTTACACAAATAAACTCACACACACACAAACACCCTCGGATTAAGGCCTATGAATAGCACAAAATAGCCTTCATAAATGTGGAGATATCGTCCCAAGACATAACATCGGAATGAAAATAACATGCATATTGACAATAAAAATAACATGCATATTGATAATAACAATAACATGCATATTGACCATAAAAATAACATGCATATTGACAATAACAATAACATGCATATCGACAATAACAATAACATGCATATTAACAATAACAATAACATGCATATTGACAATAACAATAACATGCATATTGACAATAACAATAACATGCATATTGACAATAACAATAACATGCATATTAACAATAACAATAACATGCATATTGACAATAACAATAACATGCATATTGACAATAACAATAACATGCATATTGACAATAACAATAACATGCATATTAACAATAACAATAACATGCATATTAACAATAACAATAACATGCATATTGACAATAACAATAACATGCATATTGACAATAACAATAACACGCATATTGACAATAACAATAACATGCATATTGACAATAAAAATAACATGCATATTGACAATAACAATAACATGCATATTAACAATAACAATAACACGCATATTGACAATAACAATAACACGCATATTGACCATAACAATAACATGCATATTGACAATAAAAATAACATGCATATTGACAACAACAATAACATGCATATTGACAATAACAATAACATGCATATTGACAACAACAATAACATGCATATTGACAATAACAATAACATGCATATTGACAACAAAAATAACATGCATATTGACAACAACAATAACATGCATATTGACAACAAAAATAACATGCATATTAACAATAACAATAACATGCATATTGACAATAAAAAGGGAGGGGGGATTGGAGGGGAGGATGAGGAAAGGATACGTCAAGTCTTAAATATGTATCACCCACAATGGAGCATTCATACAGATGACGATGATGAAGATGACGATGATGACGAAGACAACGACGGAGGAGGAGGAGGAGGAAGAAGAAGAAGAAGAAGAAGAAGAAGAAGAAGAAGAAGAAGAAGAAGAAGAAGAAGAAGAAGAAGAAGAAGAAGAAGAAGAAGAAGAAGAAGAAGAAGAAGTGCACAAATCTATTGCCATGTATGTATGCACCCGGTACACATTGGTCGAACGCTGTCAGAAGCATGTTTTACTTGTCGCCTCAACCGGCGATAAAGCATGCTCTCATGCTTCATAGCACTGCTTCCTACACGCTTCAAGCGCTATAGTGACGGAAAAAGCGCAATTTCACTGTACACATATAATACAGAATGTTGCTCTACAACATTCCGCTCTTTCCGTCTCAAAAACCCATTTGCCTTGTTGGATTCTTAAATTGTATGAAACCAAGTGAGGACACTATCCGGCGTCAACAAACGGTTCAAAAACATTCTCAAACGGTTCGTAAAAGACAGTTGACCTAGAAACAAAAACAGTTTGACCTAATTCGTCCCCTAGAGGAGACGAAACTTACATTTTTCTATTTTCATGAGTTCACTGCAGTGAAATTGCGTTTTTTCCGTGCCTATAGAGCTTGAAGCGTATAGAAAGCAGTGCTCTGAAGCATGGGAGCATGCTTTATAGCCTCTTGAGGCGACTAATAACGCATGCTTCTCGTAGCGTTCGACCGTGGTGTATCGGGTGATGTATGCGATCAGACTCCATAAGAACGCTATGCAAGACTCGTAGCTACCTCGTCTTCCTGATCAATACCAGATGGATTCCCCACCACGCCGCCCGGCTACGGACCATGATAAGTACATACGCGACCCGTCATTACTCCCCTTTGTCCTGGTGGTGCTGTCCTGTAGCTGCCCTGCTATTGCTGAGAAACGATCAAGTAGTTACAGCATGGGAATCTGAAGAAGAAGAAGAAGAAGAAGAAGAAGAAGAAGAAGAAGAAGAAGAAGAAGAAGAAGAAGAAGAAGAAGAAGAAGAAGAAGAAGAAGAAGTAGAAGAAGAAGAAGAAAAAGAAGAAGAAGAAGAAGAAGAAGAAGATCATGATCATGATGATGACGATGACGTCAATGATGGCGATGACGATGATGGATGACCATGATGATGATGATGATGAATGACGACGACGACGATGATGATAACGACGACGATGAAGACGACGACGAGGGTGATGATGATTTAAGGCATAACTGTTCAAGTATCAATTGTGTTAGCATCACTAACGTCATCTAGTCAATGCCTGCAGCTGCAACTTCGATTAGCGGGCTCAGTCAACAACGCTTCTTCTTGCGTGTACGGGAAAGTCAACAGAGATGCTAAGTTCGGAAAAGTCAACAGAGATGCTAAGATGCTATTTTGGTGTTCTATCCTATCCTATCTTATCCTATCCTATCCCGTAATTCAAAGGCCGTTGGGGCACCACAGATGATCGTTTAAACGTATACTCCATCTTTCTCTGTTCTCAACAACCCTCATGGCTTCGTTCAGTGCCAGGCCAGTCCATTCTTCAATGTTGTCCTCCCACCTCTTTTTCTGTCTCCCTCTTCTTCTGCCTCCTTGCACCGTGCCTTGCAGGGTGGTTTTTGCAAGACCTGATGGTCTGGTGACGTGACCATACCATCGAAGCTTCCGTTTCTTCACTACTGTGAGCATGTCATCATGTTGTCCAATGGCTTGTGTGATGGTCTGTCCGACTTCGTTGTTGGTGATGTGCTGGGTATAGGAAATGTCCGGAAGTCTTCTGTAACACCTCATCTTCATGCTTTGTATTCTTCATTGTAGATCTGCTGTGAGGGTCCATGTTTCGCAAGGGTATAGGAAGATGGAGATGACAAATGAGCGCAGCAGCCTTACCTTGGAATGTAGACTGATGGTCCTGTCTTTCCAAAGGAGCTTCAACCTTGTCAGGACAGCAGTTGTTTGCGCGATCCTGGAGAGGACTTCTAATCGGGACCCATTGTTTGATACAATGGCTCCTAAGTATTTGTTATATTATTTGATCAATAGTCTTAATATTCCATATAATATTGAAAATTTAAAAACAAAACACGTTGTAGGCAAGATAAAATGCACATTTGTTTTACTGTCCCTTTTAGCAGTATGATTGCTTGGTGGTTCAGTGTTGAACTTGGTCCCTTCGTTTCCCTGGGATAGTTATCCCCGTCTGCCCTGTCGCCAAGGGTGAGTGTATACGTTAAACTTTAATGTCTCCTCATTCTGAGTTCACTTCACCGATACACGTCGCAGTAACGAGTCGCACTAACTTCAATGCACTCAACAATGAACAAAACCACGTAACCCTCACACCGACTGTTTCAACTCATCTTGCACTGAAGAATTTTAATACTGTGGATGCCGTCCCCATTTTGCCCTTGAAAACAGCAAAGGGCAAGACCCGCCATTATCAGTGGTTGAAGATTTATAAGTTTTACTCCTTATTCCTTTGTTATCAAGTACCATACCAGTCCTCTTGACTGATAACGTAATAGGTTAGGAGTACCAAGTGTTAGATCAAATGACCGTAGACAGTGTTATCATCACAATCCTTCGGTCTGTTATATATTCGTCTTAGTTTGTGTTACGTCCCTTTTGTGTGTTATGTCTCCTGAATTGCGACTGGCGCTGCCAATTTGTACAAACCAAAGGGTCAAAGGGCATAAATATAAACCGAGATAAGTTTAGCAGCTCCTTTGTTGCAAGCCCTTTCTCGATGTGTGTAAAACTGATAAAAGTCATTTGGTCTTCGTACCTTATTGGTGTGACTAAAACAAATACTCTGCAATCTGTCCTCTTCGTTAGACAATGAGTGAATGATGCAATATTTCTCTAGTGTGCGTAACACAATAGCTAAAGAAAGTTAAGGTTTACATAATATTACCAAACCAAGGTACCAGTACAATTATCAGAAAACACCGTATCACTTTTCTGACATTATTTCACATGTAGGCAGTCTACAATGAATTGTTTGATCATTGTGACATTATTTCACATGTAGGCAGTCTACAATGAATTGTTTGACCATTGTGACATTATTTCACATGTAGGCAGTCTACAATGAATTGTTTGACCATTGTGACATTATTTCACATGTAGGCAGTCTACAATGAATTGTTTGATCATTGTGACATTATTTCACATGTAGGCAGTCTACAATGAATTGTTTGACCATTGTGACATTATTTCACATGTAGGCAGTCTACAATGAATTGTTTGACCATTGTGACATTAATTCACATGTAGGCAGTCTACAATGAATTGTTTGACCATTGTGACATTATTTCACATGTAGGCAGTCTACAATGAATTGTTTGACCATTGTGACATTATTTCACATGTAGGCAGTCTACAATGAATTGTTTGACCATTGTGACATTATTTCACATGTAGGCAGTCTACAATGAATTGTTTGACCATTGTGACATTATTTCACATGTAGGCAGTCTACAATGAATTGTTTGACCATTGTGACATTATTTCACATGTAGGCAGTCTACAATAAAACGTGTGACCATTGTGACATTATTTCACATGTAGGCAGCCTACAATGAATTGTTTGACCATTGTGACATTATTTCACATGTAGGCAGTCTACAATGAATTGTTTGACCATTGTGACATTATTTCACATGTAGGCAGTCTGCAATGAATTGTTTGACCATTGTGACATTATTTTACATGTAGGCAGTCTACAATGAATTGTTTGACCATTGTGACATTAATTCACATGTAGGCAGTCTACAATGAATTGTTTGACCATTGTGACATTATTTCACATGTAGGCAGTTTCAATGAATTGTTTGACCATTGTGACATTATTTCACATGTAGGCAGTCTGCAATGAATTGTTTGACCATTGTGACATTATTTCACATGTAGGCAGTCTACAATGAATTGTTTGACCATTGTGACATTATTTCACATGTAGGCAGTCTACAATGAATTGTTTGACCATTGTGACATTATTTCACATGTAGAAATCAGAAATCAGAAATCAGAAACAAAATACACAAAAAACACCAAGAAAAATATAAAATCAGACTTTCGGGCTACGCCCTTCTTCAGTGATAAAAAATAAATAAAACATGAAGTCAGTGATGATGACGTAAACACTAAACATGCGTCATAGAAGACGCTCTCTCTCTCTCTCTCTCTCTCTCTCTCTCTCTCTCTCTCTCTCTCTCTCTCTCTCTCTCTCTTTATTATTTCACAAGTAGGCAGTCTACAATGAATTGTTTGACCATTGTGACATTATTTCACATGTAGGCAGTCTCCAATGAATTGTTTGACCATTGTGACATTATTTCACATGTAGGCAGTCTCCAATGAATTGTTTGACCATTGTGACATTATTTCACATGTAGGCAGTCTACAATGAATTGTTTGACCATTGTGACATTATTTCACATGTAGGCAGTCTGCAATGAATTGTTTGACCATTGTGACATTATTTCACATGTAGGCAGTCTACAATGAATTGTTTGACCATTGTGACATTATTTCACATGTAGAAATCAGAAATCAGAAATCAGAAACAAAATACACAAAAAACACCAAGAAAAATATAAAATCAGACTTTCGGGCTACGCCCTTCTTCAGTGATAAAAAATAAATAAAACATGAGGTCAGTGATGATGACGTAAACACTAAACATGCGTCATAGAAGACGCGCTCTCTCTCTCTCTCTCTCTCTCTCTCTCTCTCTCTCTCTCTCTCTCTCTCTCTCTCTCTCTCTCTCTCTCTCTCTCTCTCTCTCTCTTTATTATTTCACATGTAGGCAGTCTACAATGAATTGTTTGACCATTGTGACATTATTTCACATGTAGGCAGTCTCCAATGAATTGTTTGACCATTGTGACATTAATTCACATGTAGGCAGTCTACAATGAATTGTGTGACCATTGTGACATTATTTCACATGTAGGCAGTCTACAATGAATTGTTTGACCATCGTGACATTATTTCACATGTAGGCAGTCTACAATGAATTGTTTGACCATTGTGACATTATTTCACATGTAGGCAGTCTACAGTGAATTGTTTGACCATTGTGACATTATTTCACATGTAGGCAGTCTACAATGAATTGTTTGACCATCGTGACATTATTTCACATGTAGGCAGTCTACAATGAATTGTTTGACCATTGTGACATTATTTCACATGTAGGCAGTCTACAGTGAATTGTTTGACCATTGTGACATTATTTCACATGTAGGCAGTCTACAATGAATTGTTTGACCATTGTGACATTATTTCACATGTAGGCAGTCTACAATGAATTGGTTGACCATTGTGACATTGTTTCACATGTAGGCAGTCTACAATGTATTGTTTGACCATTGTGACATTATTTCACATGTAGGCAGTCTGCAATGAATTGTTTGACCATTGTGACATATTTTCACATGTAGGCAGTCTACAATGAATTGTTTGACCATTGTGACATTATTTCACATGTAGGCAGTCTACAATGAATTGTTTGACCATTGTGACATTATTTCACGTGTAGGCAGTCTACAATGAATTGTTTGACCATTCGCGGTGGAAGGGGAGAGAAGGGGAGGCGCAGAAAGTTCTGGTCATTTTGTTTGTGTGTGTGTGTGTGTGTGTGTGTATGTGTGCGTGTGTGTGAGAGAAAGTGAGTTAGAGAAACAGAGACACAGACAGACAGACAGGCAGACAGACAGACAGAGAAAGAGAGAGAGAGAGTTAATTTTCTTGGCGGGCGGACGGACAGACCGACATTTGGGTCGTTCTGATTCCCGACTGTTTCAAAGTATTTTGAGACTTATCTGGGAATACAAAACCAGTGTTTCCATATGTTAGAACTAGAAATAGAAAATTCCCACCACGATCAAAGGTTTTTGAGCCACAAACCCCTCCTGTATGATTTTGCTTAATGTAACAATAACGCGAGTTTTAGGGGACACTCATTTTCGCGAGAAAAAGAAATCAAATCCTTCGAACTGGGCAACCTCAAGAAAACAGCATGGAGTAAATCCTGCATATTATCTGTTTATCTAACAACAAGATGACTAGCAGTCAGTGACAGTGGGTGCTGTGCATTATGAACGGCTGCAAATTGGGGATATTAATGACCCTACATCGGTAGGCTACGTAACCTTACGGCAGAAACACAGGTGGAGCGGCAGCCGCATCGAGGTTAGGACTTCATCTTAGTTTATGTGTGTGTGTGTGGGTGTGTGTGTGTGTGGGTGTGTACGTGTGTGTGTGCGTGTGTGCGAGCGGGAGGAAGAGGAAGGTATTTGTGAGGTGACGTTGCTGTTGTTTTTAAATTAATATTATGTTATATTTTACTAAAGTAAGTTTAAAAAAATAAATATTATAACGTAGTTTACGTTGGAAACAATACTACTATTTTTAAGTGTGATAAAATGTTTTTGTTCGTGAGAGTCATAGAGTGTCTGTCTGCTTGATGTACAAAACTATGGATTTTTTTAGTGAGAGAGGCAGGCGTGTGTGGGTGAGAGAAAAAGAGGGAGAGAGAGTGAGAGGATGGGGAGAGAGAGATTTGGATGTTTAAAGTTTGTAGCCTGTCATATGCTGAGGTGGCTGCATTGTTATTATAACCTATCGCTTACATTATTCTTCTCTATGTTTTTAATCTTACATTTGTGTTAGCTGCGATTGCTCCCGGAGTGTTTGTCACGCGTTTTTGTAATGTAACTGCTCACAGTGATATATCTTATATTTGTATTGTATTATAGTGTATTGTATTGTATTGTATTGCATTGTATTGGAAAAGTACATCCAGTGAGAAAGATCTGTAACTATAGCTGCGATCTGATACCGCTCTGCGCTATTTCCGTCAGCGAAATACTCAGTCTAACTTTCTTTGTACATATAAACAGCCCAGGTGAATATTAAATCCGATGAGGAGCACACAACACACACAGATACACACACAGATACACAACACACACAGATACACAGCACACACAGATACACACACACACAGAGATACACCCACACCCCTTTCTAACCTTAAAGATTATTTTATCAATCGTTTTAAATCGGTAATCTTGCAGCAAATAAAAAATGCTAGCTTTGAAATCTCCCCACCCCCACCCCTTCTCTCTCTCTCTCTCTCTCTCTCTCTCTCTCTCTCTTTTCTTTCGCCCATCACTCTTTCTTATTTACACCCAAGGGTGCTCGTACGTCAGACAGTAGGTGAAAGTTGGCTTGGGGCCAAAAGCCAGTCTTACTCCAAACCTCAAACTAACCTATAAAACAAAATAGCTTGTCTGAGTTTGAACCTTCGGTGTAAAATGCGGTACTTTACTGAAGAAGAAGAAGTAGAAGAAGAAGAAGAAGAAGAAGAAGAAGAAGAAGAAGAAGAAAAGACTCATTGCGCATACATACGCACTCACTCGCAATGTACAAAAGGATTACATATATATATATATATATATATATATATATATATATATATATATATATATATATATATATATAGATATAGATATAGATATAGATATAGATATATATATATATATATATATATATATATATATATATATATATATATATATATATATATATATATATATATATATATATATATATATATATATATATATATATAGATATATGGAGGTACATCTACCAACAACGAAACACAAATGTTGTTATGTTACACATAAGACTCCCTATAAGATGAAAGAGGTGTAGGGTGGGGAGGGGGGATGCGAGTAAGTTAATCAAAAGCTAAGCGAAAAAGGTATGTTTTTCAGTTGGGCTTTAAACATTTAAATGTCTTCAAAGTTCCTCAGACCGACAGGAAGTGCGTTCCATAGAGATGGAGCAGTGAAACTGAAACCGCGCTCGCCAACAGTTTTCAGGTTTCGACGCGGAACTGTCAGCAGCTTTTCTGCAGAAGATCGAAGAATGCGGGCTGTCCGGTAGGCTACAAGTGAGTTGGAAAGATACGCTGGGAGAGTTCCTTCAAAAAAACGGAAGGCAAAAACACAGATCTTATACTGGAGGCCGAGGCAGAATTTTACAGGCAGCCATTGAAGTTTCTGAAGAAGAAGAAGAAGAAGAAGAAGAAGAAGAAGAAGAAGAAGAAGAAGAAGAAGAAGATGATGATGATGATGATGGTGATGATGATGATGATGATGATGATGATGATGATGATGATGATGATGATGATGATGATGATGATGATGATGATGATGATGATAAAGAAGAAGAAGAAGAAGAAGAAGAAGAAGAAGAAGAAGAAGAAGAAGAAGAAGAAGAAGAAGAAGAAGAAGTTGTTGTTGGGTGGGAAAGACCACAACACACCACACCATCAACAATGTCAAAATGGACGGTTCATTTCCTACAACCATGACATCATTACATCCCAAAAGACAAGTGTCTAAAAACACCAAACCAAAAAGAACAGACAACTCCGACTTACCGGCGTGCTGCAGCAGAAGTGTTTTGAGTTTCTTGCAGCGCTGGATGAGGGTTTTGAAGGAACTGCCCTTGACCCGGAGGCAGAAGTTCAAGGCCAGGCATTCGATGTGGATGCAGTTGGAAGCCAACATCTCGATGTGGGTGTCGTCTAAAAAGGTAATGCCGTAGAGGTTGACGACGCGAAGGTTGGGCGTGTGAGCCTTGATTTTGCCGATGTTGATGACCTCATAAATGTCCTCTTCCGATTCCGACGATAGCTCGAACGTTCCTGAAAGAGCGAAACAAGAGAGCAATAGGCCTGTCTTCAAAATACAAGAAAGCACGCGCCCTTACAGTACCATAGCGCAATTGCTAGCTCCAAAAGCTGCTCAGGGCGCTGACTGACAACGGGATCTAACTCAAACCGCATGAGGCGCCAGCTTTTACAATTGAGCGCACTGTCAAACGCTACGGACAACTTAGCGACTCTGTACGACTTGTTTGTATCTACCAGAATCTTCAGGAGCTCCTATGCTGGATAAGATAAGATAAGATACAAATTATAAAAATATCCACAAGAACAACCACAACAATTTAAAATAATAATAATAATAAAATTTAAAAATAAATAAATAAATTAATAATAATAATAATAACAATAATAATAATAATAATAATAATAATAATAATAATAATAATAATAATAATAATAATAATAATAATGTGTGCAATAATTGTTGCAACAGTGTTGCTCATTGTGGCCTAATCTAATAGTAATTGTGCTAACTTATGGTTTGAGACAAACCCCATTTCTCTCCAACCCGCTCCTCTTTCTCTCTCTCTTTCTCTCTCTTTGTGTTGCTCAGGTGGTCAGAAGATGCCAAATGTGTGTAACAGGAACAGCGAAAATGGCGACAAAAACAAGTTGACACATTTGTTACAATCACTCTATCCTACAGCAATCACTCTATCTTATAACAATCACTCCATCCTATAGCAATCACTCTACCTTATAACAATCACTCCATCTTATAGCAATCACTCTGTCCTACAACAACCACTCTATCCTATAACAATCAATCTATCTTATAACAATCACTCTGTCTTATAATAATCACTCTATAATAACTCTATCTTATAACAATCACTCTATCTTATAACAATCACTCTATCCTATAACAATCACTCTATCCTATAACACTCTATCCTATAACATTAATCTTTACAATATATCAGTTTACGTCTAAAAATATTGTCCAGTGCACTTTCACCTGATTTGGTAAGCGTAAATTTATTATTATAATTTTTTCTTATTATTATTTATTGTTTTTATACCATAAAAAATCGCTTGGGCCGTTGTTGAGATATTGAACACAACGTGTTTAGAAACAAAATGACTTCTCCGGTAGAGCAAATTTGATGGCACGTGCACGGGAGGCCGGCCTAGATCATGTTCCTATGAAGGTTGTCCAAACCCATGCAAAGGTTTTCGAACTACAGGGTGGGCCATAAAAAGTGTCCACATTTTATTGTGCAATAACTAAGATAAAAATTAATATTTTACAACATGTTTTATTCCACGTAGACAACAAGTGAAGAACTAAAAGCAAGCATCAGGAGAGAAATCAGAAGCATTCCTGCAGAGATGCTGACAAGAGTTGTGGACAACTTCAACGTTCGGCTCGCAGCTGTTATTCAACAACGCGAAGCATGGATTGAGCACATCATGAACTATTGATTCTGTGACTCTGAAAATGCACAGATTTTGCTAAGATTAGTTTGAACAAAACCTTTAACATTGTTGTCTACGTGGAATAAAACATGTAAAATATTAATTTCTATCTCAGTTATTTGCACAATAAAATGTGGACACTTTTTATGGCCCACCCTGTATATGGCGTCCAACAGACAGAAAGACAGACCGACCGACCGGCTATAGTTGGGATTCCAGATTATTTGAAAGTATATCTGGACACACACACACAAACACATACACGTGTTTCCACAGTGTTATTATGACTTTCCTGAAACGCCCATATTTTGTGCTGACAATGCTGATATTACGTCCCCCTTTTTAAGTACTTTTAAGTGTTCTAACACTAACCCTAACCCTAACCCTTACCGTAACACAGCCCTAACCCTAACGGATCATTGGTTTTACATCAAAACAAGTAGGTCTGTCAAAACAAGTTTTGTAGATGTTCACTGGTTTGTCCAAATAACACCGTGTAAACAAGTACACATAGACACACACACACACACACGCACTACACGCACTAGACGCACACACATACACGCCTACACACACCAAACTACTCGCACACACACGCACACACGGACACACACCCACACACACCAAACCAGTTACACATGAGTGAGCAACTGATAATGGAAAAAACTGGATTGATGTTCTTATCGCAAACTGCATCACTCTTTCTAACGAGTACTTGTTAATTGTAGGCCAGCGGCTGCCTGCGTAAGGGGTTTTATTGCTTTCGTTAACTTCACACGATGGAGTACTACATGAGTGATGATTGTGTGTGTGTTTGGGGTGTAGGTAACAGTACGTGTGACATCGGCTAGCTTGAGTTAGATCCTGTCTCGGCCAGCCTTGAGAACAAGCCCTTCAACTGGAAAAGCGCTTAACACGGTAACAATACTTATGAACGTTTAAATCTGACTTAGGAATAAGGCTCCTACGCGTACGCAGCATCCAGTAGTGCTAGTGGTAGTGGTAGTAGTAGTAGTAGTAGTAGTAGTAGTAGTAGTAGTAGTAGTAATAAGACTCGTATGCAGCGTCCAGTAGTAGTAGTAGTAGTAGTAGTAGTAGTAGTAGTAGTAGTAGTAGTAGTAGTAGTAGCAATAAAACATTCACGACAAGGAACACCATTCAACAATGCGCGATTGACAAAATTGATAACAGAACAGATATATTTCATCTTTAAACAATAGCGCTTCTCCAGCACAAGAGCTGCTCAGGGCGCTGCTCGATACACAACCTAACTCAAGCTGCCCCAGGCGCCCACTTACAGCAATTGGGCGCATTGACTGACCTCGGACAACTGAACACAATACTAGTGCTTGCTAGGTATATTTGTGTAGCCGGCATCCACCCGTCTAGGAAATGAGAGATACAGACACTACAAATGTATACAAATCTACACCACAACATGTGCTGTATGAAAGGCGTGTGGTGCAAAAAAACTTTGTCCATCATCCTTGATGAAAGTCATGTGCTTGCTCACTACTTGCATTCTGCCTTCTGGCCGGCACCTCCGAATGCCTAAGATTCGTACCTTGAGAACTAAAACCAGTTTTATACCACATTCTATACGTCTCATTAACAGATAATAAATTTAACCATTTGTATACTATATGTGTGTGCGCGTGTGTATATGAGTGTGTGTGCGAGTGTGTGTGTTTGTGTGTGTGTGAGTGTATGTGTGTGTGTGCATATATCCATTGTTTCACTATGCAAATTATAATCCTGCATTTTGTTGTTGTTGATTGTATTATGTACACCACGTTGTAATTTCTCATATAAATAATAAAGTTGTATTTGTATTTGTATTCAATCCAATGTCCACTTGTATTGCGCACAATAGTTGGATTTGTAACAACAAACGAGTTTTGTTCTCAATGTCAATTAACATTGTTATTGTGCTATGTGTTTGCGTTGACTGTACACCACAATGTAATTTCTTGAAAGAGATAATAAAGTTGTCTTATCGTATCTTGTGTTACCTTATCTTAGGCCCGTTAGACTGAGTCTTCATTGTACGTAACAATAGATCGTTGTTAATATGGCCACAATCACACACAACAATCAGCCAATAGGCACGCTAATGGTAAGCCTACACATACTGCAATGAACATAACTCAATTTTCAGCAGCGATAACAACCGACTGTTGCCCACTCAGCATTAAGCTGTCAATACTACTGGCCTTGAGCTCTCCGAGTTTCTAAGTAAACTACCCCTTGGGGTCATAAGCAATCTTGCCACTGTAGATTGTTCAAACCTATAAAGGGAAAAGTGAAAGCCCCAGTTGAAAACCTGTCTTTGCTTTGTAGGCAAGACAGATTCACTGCGGCAACAGTACTCCCGTTGGAGTGCCGGGGGTTTTCAGTATAAATAGTATCCCCACTTTATGGAAATTTAGTGCTTTAAATTCCCACTGTCGCTGTCTTCCTCATTTACTCTTTCCCATTCCTGCTCTGTCCTATCACTCTGCTATACTATCTTCTTCTTCGCTAGATCAATGACCTACCTTTTTTCTTGAAAACTCTTCCTGGACAAGACTCCTTGTTTGTGTATGAGGTCTGTTGGATCAGCTTGGGAGTGTTGGACGCTTTCTGCCGGGTGGTCACTAGGGCTTCCTATGATGTTATTATTTAGCAATATAGGCATTTTATATGTATATGTTTTGTTGATAATTTATAATGATGTTTGTATTCTATTTTGTTTTTGTAACCGGGGGTTCGAGTAGTTGGGGTAAAGCCTCAGCCGTCCCCTGCGTGGGATGTCTTTATTGTAAAGTGACTGGCCGGTAGAGGGCATTCAGTTTTCCCACTAGAGTTGTTTCGGCAGATCTTTTATGCGGATCGGGGGTTGTCCGGTCCTGATTTGGCTCGGAAGAGTCCGCTGGACCTAAAGCAACAATCAATCAATCAATCAATCTAAGTAAACTGCATATAACGATTCCTTAGTACTACAGAGGTGGTCTGATAGCGCCGTGGATAAGGCGCAGGTTTCCTATGCCCAAAATCGCGGGTTTGAACCCTAGGGGACAAATTAGCGCGACTAGATACGAGGACTTTTTAAGGTCACCGAGTGTCAAGACTCAGTTTTCTAAACCTGTGATAATAAAACTTCTAAGCCTGTTATAGAGGGAGGAACAATCAATTGAAGTTGATTGCTAAGTTTGCAAATAACCAAATTTCACCTTTGTTCGCTTTGCCTCGTCACACTAAACTGGTCCAGATTGCCGCTATTTGGGTATAAGAGCAGGCGTGCATTTTCACGTGCCGTGCAAGTTTTTTTAGTGAACGGTATGCGCACTAAATTTGAGAGTGCGAGCAAATAAATCTGCTGTACGGAGCCAAATCGGGCAGTCGCAGAGAGAATTTTGAAGAAAGAAGTTTGCTCCAGTGCCAGCAGTGCTTTTCAAGTGGGGATTGTACGGGCCCTCGTTGTGTACCATTTGCCGTCCTTCTCAAGCAGTGTGCCGTCCTGCTGTGACCGCCCTGTAACGCAGCTTCCAGTCGTCCTGGGGCCGATGTCCTGTCAGAAAAGAAGAGAGCTGCATGCACATCTGTGATTCACTCGGACCTGTGCCGTCTTTGTGTTGCGTTGTGTCGTCGTATCCAAGAATCTACTCTTGTGTTTGTCTTACTGTACTGGTATTGGCATCTCCACCTTGGAGTGTGACGTGGCTGGGCTTTGACCGGAACCACCGGGAGCCTGTGAACACCCTGGCGTTTCAATTAACCTGAGCACCTGAGGGAACCACGCTAGTCGCTGACTGCCACCCAGCTAGACTTTAACTTAGAAAGTCCGTAAAGGAAAAACTTCCTCCTAAAATTGCTCAAGAAAGTGAGCTTTAAAGAATGTCAGTTGCCGGTTGTAAAAAGCCACATAAGACAACTTTATTATCCCTTTTCAAGAAATTATATATATACTTAGTTGGAGTGGCATTTTCTATCTTGTCTAATTTGTAGCCACCCAGAAATATTATTATTACTGTTTAAAATATTATTAAACCTTTGTGTATAATTAATATTTATACAAATTAGTTAAATAATTTACTATTATTTTAGTTGACCTAAGGCAATAGCCATGTAATGTAATTGTACAGCCACTTGTGATCTGGTATAGGCTGTAGCAAGAAAGACTGTAAAGAAAATCAGTATTTCAGTTCTTATTGTTGTTAGTTTACTAGTTTTAGTTTTCATTATAGTTAAGTGTTACACGGTTGTTATTTGTATCAATGGTTAATTCAGCCCCGATGCTTGAATCTTGATAAGTGTAACTCAGATTCGTTTATCCACGCAGCCTGTTAACTCAGCAACAAGGCAGGAGTGGACGTATAATATTTTCCAACTTTATTCAGCAAACATCAACAACATCAAAACACCAAGTGTCAGGCGACGGGCCATCATTGGATGCTCGCTGATTGATCATTGCACGGATCACAATAAATGTAGTTTGAGGCAATTGCAGTAAGCATTTATATGTACAAAACCTGTAGGTTATCAGCAATTTCACCAGGGAGTTACTTTACAACCACCTGTCTAGCGCTAACAAAGGGAGACAATGAACAGAAGCTAAAATAAGAGATTTAAAGGTATCCGAGCGCAAACAAGCAAACAAGACCACAGATGGCAAACAGGTTCGCAACACAATGGAAATCTGTGATAGGTTTGTCACAAACGACAAATTGAAACAGCTGTGGCAGTAACTGATCACTGGTGGCTACGTATGGGATAACATCGAAACGCTTCGCCCAAGTCGAGAGCCGTGGCGCAACACCTCAATGAAACCAAACTGTCCCAACAAGGAACAACAGGCAGGCAGATTATAGATACGCAACATGTGACGTCACATAACAACAAAACAATGTCAATAAATAATAGCAGCCAAGGAGCGACATTTGTAGGGGAAATAACCTTGTCAAAGTTCGACTGAATATTTTAACGTAGCTGTTGATGGTAAACAGAGGCAAAGGAAAATAACTACAGCTACCGTTAATGTAGCCAGTAATGAAGTCCCTCACGAACGGAACTGCCCTGTGACGGACAAAACAAAACCTGCACGTGCTACCACCCTAGTTTTGAGAACATCAACCTGTCGTGTCTTGATGACCATTCTTTGCATGCTTGTGCTTTAGTGCCTTCTTCTAGGAATACAACTGGTACCTTCAAAAGGCTGGATGTGGAAAAGCAGCTTGAGGAAAGTAGATTAAACCTGGGAGCCTTGGGAGAAAACTCCTTCAACTGGTCAACGTGTTGACAGGTAAATGGGTTTACAGGCTAATGATCTCAAAACCTATACACACACACACGCGTACCATTCAAAATGCATGCGTCTCATGGTGTTTTCAACGCGCCTGATCGTGGTCTCAAAGTGTCTCAACGTGTTTTCAGCGCGTCCGATCGTGCTCTCTATGTGTCTCATCGTGGTCTCAATGCGCATAACCGTGTTTTCAATGCATTTCATCATGTTTTCAATGCATTTTATCGTGTTTTCAATGCATCGTGTTAGTTAGTTAATTATTCATTGCTTACAGGGTCCAGCGGACTGCAAAGAGCCGAATCAGGACCACAAAATCAAGACCACAACTTCGCTGAAAGAGGGCTCACTTCTGATCCGCATAAAAGATCTGTCGAAACAACCCTAGTGGTAAAACTGAAGGCACTCCACCAGCAAGTCACTGTACAATAGAGACATCCCACGCAGGGGACGCTGAGGCTATACTCTAATTTATCGAACCCCCGTTTACAAAAAACAAAATAGAATACAAACATCATTATAAAATATCAACAAATCACTTGCATATATAAATTGCCTACATTGCCAAATAATAACATCATAGGAAGCCCCAGTGACCACCTGGCAGAAAGCGTCCAATATTCCCAAGCTGATCCAACAAACCTCACACACAAATGAGAAGCTTTGTCCCGGAAGAGTTTTCAAGAAAAAAGGTAGGTGACTGGTCTAGCGAAGAAGAAGATAGTATAGTAGAATGATAGAAAGAGTAGGAATGAGAAATAACAAATGAGAAAGACAGCGACAGTGGGAATTTAAAGCACTAAATTTCCAGAAAGTGGGGATACTATTTATACTGAAACCCCCGGCAGCCCCACGGGGTAAATGCATCGTGTGTTCTCCAAAGTGCCTGATCGTGTTTTTAATGAGGACGTTAAAATGTAATTGTTGACCAAATGGACTTCCACGCAACACTCACCGATGAGGTGAAGCACTTCTAAGGAAGACAGGCAGCTGTAGATCCTCCTCATGAAGCCTTCCAGGAAGATCACCTCACTGAGGCAGATGCACAGGCTGCGCAGGTTGCACGGGAAGGCGTTGAGATCGTTGAAGTCGTGCAGCTGCATGGCGTTGGAAAAGTCCAAGGTCATGGCCTTGAGGGCGGGGCATTTGTTGGACAGCTCGTGCAGCACTGGAGCAGTGATCAGCTCACTGGGCAGCTCGATGTACTTGAGGGTGGCCCCGAACCTCATCCCTATCAGTGCTATGAGGGCGTCCTGACTGAAACACGGGACACAAGCACAGAGCAGACCACTGAAAAAACTGGTGCACAACGACGTAAGACATACTCAATGTATTCGTCCAATTCCAAGAGACAACTTTTTAAAAACCTATTTTAATCACAAAGATTTTTTAAAAGACATTAATAAAACAAATACGTTTCATAATGTTCAATATTACAATCAACCAACCATACATACATACAAACACGCGCATACTTCCAAGCAAACACTGATGCGTCGAGAAATAAACATGTAGATGCACACAAAGACCTATGGACACAAATGCCATAGTTGCACCCACGGTACAATGGGTTGCAGGTCTCCAAGTGATCACACTGGAAGAGTTTATTTTTCTCTCGACACGCGTTATTCACTGTCTCGCATCTAGCAGTTAGTTGTCTCTGTTCTTCACAGCACGTGCTGAACTATGCACGTGCAAACCTGCCTCACTACCTGGATACTGCAGCATGCTGGCAAGTCGTCATGTGCGACACACATGGACCACCTTGCTTTTGACCCTCAATGTCATCCATCCCCCCTCCTTCATCCTTCTCCTCTCTCCCCCCTCCCTCAGTTTGCACCTTTTCATGATCTAAGTCTGGTTCCCTCACTGACCTGTAGAGTTGACTCCAAAATTACAGGGTGGCTGAAAAGTAACTTCTAGTAAAAATTGCTCATAACTTTAATAAAGAGCAATGCCTACATTCTACAGTCTACATTCCAAAGTAAGACTGCTGCGCTCTCTGGTCGTCTCCATCTTCCTATATGCTTGCGAAGCATGGACCCTCACAGCAAATCTCCAACGAAGAATACAAAGCATGGAGATGAGGTGCTACAGAAGACTTCTGGGCATTTCCTATACCCAACACATCACCAACGACGAAGTCCGACAGACCATCACACAAGCCATTGGACAACACGATGACCTGCTCACAGTGGTGAAGAAACGGAAACTCCGATGGTATGGCCACGTCACCAGATCATCAGGCCTTGCAAAGACTATTCTGCAAGGCACAGTGCAAGGAGGTAGAAGAAGAGGGAGACCGAAAAAGAGGTGGGAGGACAACATTCGAGAATGGACTGGTTTGACACTGAGCGAAGCCATCAGGGCTGCTGAGGACAGAGAAAGATGGAGTATGCTGGTTAAACAATCATCTTTGGTGCCCCTACGACCTCAGGGTTACGGGACATGATAGGATAGGATAGGAATGCCTTTGCCTGATATAAATCGTATCGTAATCCTTACAAAGTGACAACGGAGCAATGTAGTTGCTGATCTCCGACCTCACAGTGGCAAAAACTGCTCAAAATGGCTCGTCGTCTACTATTTACAAACTATACAGGCAACGTTCAGTATAGAGATACTTTTCAACCATCACCACCACCATGATGTGAGCGGTTTTTTGATCAACAATATACACGGCTTCTTCTAGCAACAGCGCAAAATAAAATCAAAGGCAAATACACGCTATCATTGCATGCTTTGCAAAATAAAACGATTGGAACTGTCGTGCGCGTCTCAACCGTACCAGGGGCGAGTTTCAAAACAGCGAGATCTCGGTAGATGCCGGTAGATCTTGCTCATTGGGTCGTTTCTACGGCTGCTCGCTCGCTAGTCAATCGCAAGGCGAGGCGAGAAAGAGCTAGGCGCCTCTCGGGGTACTTTGCCTGCAAGATCAAGATGGCGGAAAGTACGCGGTTTATGCTACTTGGAATCTGTTACGGTGATAATTCGATGGTAAATCTTCGAGTTTCAACCAGATCATGGGAGGGGGGTGAAGAACTGTATGTGAACAATTTTGCTTTTAATCGATTTTGATGATACATTTGATTTTTTTACTTTATTTGATTTTATTTTCGCAAATCGTCCAACACATTCGAAGGAGCCGCCGTCTTTGTGTACAAATTGAAAACGAGGCTAGAATGAGGCAGCACCATGGGTAGTTTCATTCAATGATCGGTCTGACTCAAAAACGAGATCTTGTGACCTAGATAGTCTCGCTGATTTGAAACTCGGCCCAGGCACCTACATTGAGTGTTGCCTTTGTACGCTGGACTTACCTATAGACGTGCAGTCCCGAGTACTCGGGCCTGAGGGAGACGACGTTCCACAACCTGCTGTCATAGGCCAACAGCCGCCACTTGCGGCACACTTGGGCTACCTTGCTTAGTTCCCGGTGTTTGAGAAAAGAGAAGATCTTCAGGATCAACTTCTCAGGAAGCTTCTCGATCGACAGGGTCTGGAAAGACAACAAGATAATAATAATAATAATAATAATAATAATAATAATAATAATAATAATAATAATAATAATAATAATTTTTAAATTTTCTTTATTTTATCACTTTTATATAGCGCTTTTCCAGCTCAAGATCTGCTCAAGGCGCTGGTCGATACAGGATCTAACTCAAGCCGCTCAAGGCGCCCACCTAAAACCTTTGGGCGCATAGCTTGACGCTTAGATGGCTGGGCACAATCCTGGGCGATCGGGAATGGGGAGAAGGGACCTAGTGCATGATGGGTGACCTTTACAGTCCGTGCTATGGTATGCATGCGTGCACAGACTAGACCTCAGTTTATACTCTCATTCAATAACAGCAATAAGAAGAAGAAGAAGAAGAAGAAGAAGAAGAACAACAACAACAACAACAACAACAACAACAACAACAATACTACTACTGCTACTACTACTACTACTGCTATTGCTACTACTACTACTGCTACTACTACTGCTACTACTACTACTACTGCTACTACTACTGCTACCCCTGTTGGGGTGCCGGGGTTTCAGTATAATTATTTAATCGTTCTTATATAGCGCTTTTTCAGCTCAAGAGCTGCTCAAGGCGCTGGCCAATACAGGATCTAACTCAAGCCGTCCGAGGCGTCAACTTGCAGCCTTTGGGCGCATCGTAATAACGCTCCAGACAACTGAGCACAATCCTGGGCCGCCAGGGATGGGGGAGTAGGACATAGGTGCATGCTGGGTGTGTTCTTGTCACCGGCACTCACCCGTCTAGGACATGAGCGTCAGGATCTTTTAAGTCCGTTATGATGGAATGTATGCGACACAGACTAGACCTCGGTTTATACTCTCATCCGAAGGAGTAGGAAAATAGTATCCCCACTTTCTGGAAATTTAGTGCTTTAAATTCCCACTGTCGCTGTCTTTCTCATTTGCTCTTCCTCATTCCTGCTCTGTTCTATCAATCTGCTGTACTATATTCTTCTTCACCAGACCAGTCACCTACCATTTTTCTTTAAAACTCTTCTGGGACAAGACTCCTTATTTGTGTATGAGGTCTGTTGGATCAGCTTGGGAATATTGGACGCTTTCTGCTAGGGCTTCCTATGATGTTATTATTTAGCAATGTAGGTATTTTATATGTATGTGTCTTGTTGATAATCTATAATGATGTTTGTATTCTATTTTGTTTTTGTAAACGGGGGTTCGATAAATTAGAGTACGCGTGGGATGTCTTTATTGTTGAGTGACTGGCTGGTGGAGAACTTTCAGTTTTGCCACTAGAGTTGTTTCAGCAGATCTTTCATGCGGATCAGGGGTTGTCCGGTCCTGATTTGGCTCAGAAGAGTCCGCTGGACCTAAAGCAATAATCATGTAATGTAATGTACTACTACTACTACTACTACTACTACTACTACTACTACTACTACTACTACTATTGATAATATAGGACTACCTTCCATCGATCTCAAAACGCGGCGATCTGAAAAGATTGCTACAACAGAATAGCGGAATGTGTTTTAAGATAACAGATTATTTTGTGTATATATATGTAAACATAATAGCACCACATCAGATGTCCACATAGATCTAAGAAATGGAGATACAAAAGAACTCATAATTCATTGTTGGAAATTAACATTTCACATTGACTTAATATTTTAAAGGTAAGGTGGCAGTTTTTGTGGAATACTTTAAGGAAGACTTTCACCTTAACTTTCAAGTTATGACACTGTCATATGTGACGGGCAATATTAATTGTATGGGAACACTGTGTTATTAGTTTATTTTGTACATGATGACCCAGTGCTCTCTCTCTCTCTCTCTCTCTCTCTCTCTCTCTCTCTCTCTCTCTCTCTCTCCCTCTCTCTCTCTCTCTCTCTCTCTCTCTCTCTCTCTTTCTCTTAAAACTACAAACACAGTATTAATGTATGTGTTTCTGTGTCTGTATGTGTGTGTGTTTGTGTTTCTGTGTGTTTGTGTGTCTGTCTATATGCATGTATACATGTATGTATGCGTGTGTGTTTCTGTGTCTGTATACACGTATGTGCGTAAGTTGCCGTGCCATTTGATGCCTTTGTCGATATATGTTACAATTCAAAGTTTGACAAATACATGCAGCTATGCCTAGAAATAAATGCCCTAGGTTATTCATGCAGAACAGTAGTGCTGACCATTGGTAGTCTTAGCAGTGTCCATTATAGAGTGACGTCGGGTCTGAAAATGATAGGTGTTCGTGCCTACAGTGTTAAATGGCTTGCAAAATACCTCAGTGTGGGTGTCATGATTGGTTCCCACCGTGTGTGGCAGAGAAGGTGTAATGACATGAAAGTATAAAAGTTCGACATCATGATTCATTGTGTTTACGGCTTTAATATGATTGTTTCTGCGATGCATGTTATGAAGAGGACTATGTGTGTATATGTGTATGGGGGATGTCATATTGTGTGTATATGTTTATGAATGTGTGTGTGTGTGAGAGAGATGCTGCTGTTGGTTAACCTTTGTGTTTATATATATGTATTATATGTACGTATGTGATAGAAGTGATAGTGTGTGTTGGAGAAAGAAGTATGGTGTGTGTGAGTAAGAGATTGAGTGGGTGAGAGAGAAAGAAAGACGGGCAGACAGACAGATGTATGATGTGTGTGGGTGGGTGAGAAAGGGAATGACAGAGAGAGACAGAGATAGATAGTTATTGTTAGTAAACGTTTATTTAAATTGTTTTTGATATTTACGATGGTAATTTAAAACAGTTTCTTATACTGTCACAATATCATTGTGATGTTTCATGTATTTTGCATTATTTCCTGAGGAATGAGTTTGGTTCTATGAAATGTATTTAAAAAAAATTTAATATTATTTGTGCTATAAATTGGTATAATGTTACGTTGTATTTTGCATATAGGTCTTGCCCTTTGTTTGTGGTGAGCATAAATGTGTACGTGCGTGCGCGCGTTTGTGTGTGCGTGTGTGTGTGTGTGTAAAGGTGAATTAGTTAATTATTAAAGATGGGTAGTTAAGTTTGGAATTGATTTACCAATATTTCATGTCAAAGAAAATGTGTTTACTGTGTGTGTTCACGATAGGCCTATTGGGGTGAGTGTTGTGTGCATTGCGAGTTCGTTTTTTTTCATGCGCCTGCGGGTTTCAATGTGTACATCTTGTTACACTCCGTTTGATGGTGGTGTTTTCGATCAGTACTAGATTCAGCGCCAATGCGTGAATGCTCCTGATGAGTGTAAGCTCGGATTCGATTATCCACGTAACCCGTTCAATCAGCATACAAGTCACTGAGTCTTCGTATGAAATTTTCCACTTTTATTCAGCACACATCAACATCTGCATACAATTCTCAACTCAACTCAACAACCTCTCAAAACAGTGCGGCACATAATTATATAGCCTCTCTCTTCTCCCGAACACCCTGGATCAATCGCGTATGACGCAATTTAACCAATCGCTTCTAACTTCGTCATCACTGTCTTACGTCATACATCTTTCCTTTCTGTCCAAGCAAGTTCTCAAAATTTCTATGCCTTCTCTTTTATTGACAGTAAACAGTCAAATCCAGAGAATTCTCCAACAATATCGATCAACTAAAATTATCAACGTTATACAAAGCTTCCTCTAACCACAACGCAAACTCAAATCAAAGGTAAATAAACTCTATTATTGAATACTTTGCAAATCGAAACGATTAGATCTATCGTGCGCGTTTCAGACATACTATCCTTCGCGTTTCAACGTAACACATCTCATAATAATCAGAAGGCGAGGTGTTGTTTTATAATGCTTTGTCGAAACTTCTGAATAAATTGTCAAAATGTGTTTGTGTGTGTATGGGTGTTTGTGTGAGTGTGTGAGTGAGTGTGAGCTTGCGCAAGGGATAGCTCAGTGGTCAGAGCACACGACTTGTGTGAGTGCGTCTTGGGCGACGTGGGTTCGAATCCTGACTTCAGCAGTCTATTTTGTGATTGCTGGATATTACGGGCCAGCGCCTTGAGAAGCTCTCTGAGCTTGTAAGTGCGCTATATAAGAGAAATCTCTTTTTTTCTTTAAGCAAGCTTGCATGCTATTCTGCGTCCCTGCATGTGCGCGTGTGTGCAACCGAGTATCAGGGCGTTTGTGTGGGGTATTTGGAGGTGTATATGTGCAAACACTTTACTGGCAACTGCAGTCACGGGAGAAACCAAACGTATTGATTTTTTATTTTAAAAAAAAAGAAGAAGAAAAAAAGAGCTGGCTCCCGAAAACTTGGCAGTGAATCAAAAGGAACGTAAAGACTTTGTACCATCAACGACTGCGACAAAGCAAGAGACGATACAAGACAGAGAGAAATTGCGACAAAGAAAGAACAAAAAGAAGAAAGAGAGACAGAAACTGAGGCAAAGAAAGAGGTATAGGGTCACGTGGGGACTTTGTTGAGGGTGTTAACCGTCAACAAATGAACGAAACAAAGAAGAAGAAAAGAATATGTGGAGGAGGAGGAGGAGGAGGAGGAGGAGGAGGAGGAAGAAGAAGAAGAAGAAGAAGAAGAAGAAGAAGAAGAAGAAGAACAACAACAACAACAACAACAACAACAACAACAACAACAACAACAAGAACAACAACAACAACAACAACAACAAGAACAACAACAAGATCAACAAGAAGAAGATGAACAAGAACAAGAACAACAAAAACAACAAGAACAAGAAGAACAACAATAAGAAGAAGAACAACAAGAAGAACAAGAACAAGAAAAGCCTGCTCATAAGTCGTCTGTGTGCGTATGTGTGTGTGTGTGTGAGAGAGAGAGAGAGAGAGAGAGAGAGAGAGAGAGAGAGAGAGAGAGAGAGAGAGAGAGAGAGAGAGAGAGCACCAATAAAAATTAAAAGGGTATTTTTCGCTTTCAACACCTCATTCTATTTCACGCGTCGATGTCAACTCTAATTAGAGAGAGAGAGAGAGAGAGAGAGAGAGAGAGAGAGAGAGAGAGTCTGTGAACATCAGTAAGCAGTCACGCCATCCCAGCCCATCCCTCCACTCCTCCCATACTAAATATGTCTGTAGCAGAGTGATTGTTTGGACATTGTTTACTTTCTTAAAAAAAACGGCAATGATTGTGTAAACTTTCTTTTTTTTTAATTGCATTTTTTATCCCTGTCTTATCAAACATGTTCGGTCCTGATTTGGCTCGGAAGAGTCCGCTGGACCTAAAGCAACAATCAATCAATCAATCAATCAATCAAACATGTTTATAATTACTTTTGATTGTATCATGATATTACTGAATACTGTTCACTATTTAGTACGAGAAAAGCATAGATCAAATTAAAAGATAATACTCTGATTGGCTGAACTAAGAAGTAGTGGTGTGCGGCGTGCCTCAGGGTTCCGTGTTAGGGCCGGTGTTATTCACTCTGTACACCAAGCCACTGCTTCTCCTGCTCGGAAAGCAAGCTGTTGAGAATCAGTCATTTGCAGATGATACACAACTTTATAAATCCACTGCCCCCTCTCTTATTAATTCCACTGTTCAGGCTTTGGAGAACTGCATCACAGACATTAAGTCATGGATGACACTCAACAAGCTTAAGCTTAATGGCGATAAAACCGAAGCCCTCCTCATTCACAAGCACAACACCTCCTCCTCACTCTCGCCTCTCCCAACATCGCTTACAGTAGGGACAACAAACATTCAGTTCTCATCCTCAGCGAGAAATCTCGGCTACATTCTCTCCGATGACCTGTCCCTCAACAACCACATCTCCAATGTCTGTCGCTCTGCATACACGGCCATCCGCCAAATCAGCTCTTTTCGCCACTATCTTACAGTCACTGCCACCAAAACCCTAGTCTGCGATCTCGTCCTTTCTCGTCTTGACTATTGCAACTCTCTCCTCGCTGGCTCCACAAAACACATCATTGACAAACTACAAAAGGTTCAGAACTCAGCAGCTAGACTAGTATTCCGAGCAAAGAAACGCGATCACATCACACCTCTACTACATTCCCTTCACTGGCTTCCTATGCAAGCACGCATAGAGTACAAACTCTCTGTTCTCTGTCACAACTTCTTCACAGATTCTTGTCCTTCCTACCTTGCTGATCTACTGTCTGTCTACTCCCCTTTACGCTTTTTAAGATCTTCTGCTGACACTCGCACACTCAAGGTTCCCGTCACCCGCACTAAGACATACGGCCAACGTGCATTCGATTACTCCGCACCCAAGCAGTGGAATTCCCTTCCCTCCCATATCCGCAACATACAATCAACACAAGCATTCAAAAAGGCCCTCAAAACCCACCTCTTCAAACTGCATTATTCAGACTGATTTGTATCCCGCTGCCATTCTCTCCTCTTTTGTCTCTGTCTGATCCTTAAGTGTATATACGGCTGTAAATATCTATATTGTTTTTCTTCCTGGGTCTAACCGGGCATATAAATAGCTGTGAATAGGTTTTTGCTATTCTATTTCTGTCTTTTTTGTCATCTATGTACATAGTTGTAAATAGTCTATTTCTGTCTGCTTTGTCATTTGTGTACATAGTTGTAAATAGTTTTTACCTTTACTGTTCCGTCTTTTGGTGTATCGTAGCAAAAGTGATGTTTGATCGAGTGCATGTATTTTCTATGTAATGACTATGTAAAGCGTGGTGAGTCTGGTCATAGGCTGGAGTACCCGCTATATAAAAATCCGTTATTATTATTATTATTAATATAGAAAATTCCACTGAATGATCCTTGGTTAATAGTAATATAATACGTTTTCTGTATTTTTCTATAATTGTGCAGCAAATAGATTATTTTCATGGCCTAATTTCGGATTTTATGATTTGGGAAATATTATTATAGAGGATGTCATTGTTGGATTGGCTGGAGAGGAACAAGAGCTTGAACAGCTGGTACCGAGGCTGGACACCCCCTCCACAGCCTGTAAGTGCAGAGAAGACCAAATGATCACCAACAACACTGATGGCGTCAACACGGACATCAAAGTCCAAGGTCAATCCCTCAATACAGTGCACAGCTTCAAATATTTACGAGTCATTGTATCAGACAATGGGTCCCGACAGGAAATCCTCTTCAGGATCGCACAAACAACTGCTGCCCTGACAAGGTTGCAACCAATTTGGAAAGACAGGACAATCAGTCTACATTCCAAGGTAAGGCTGCTGCGCTCCACTGTCATCTCCATCTTCCTATACGCTTGCGAAACATGGACCCTCACAGCAGATCTACAACGAAAAATAAAATGAATGGAGATGAGGTGCTACAGAAGACTTCTGGGCACTTCTTATACTCAACACATCACCAATGACGAAGTCCGACAGCTTGATGACATGCTCACAATGGTGAAGAAACGGAAACTCCGATGGTATGGCCACGTCACTAGTGTACCAGGTCTTGCAAAAACTATCCTGAAAGGCACGGTACAAGGAGGCAGAAGAAGAGGGAGAGAAAAGAGGTGGGAGGACAATATTCGAGAATTCGAGGGAGGCACGGTGGCTTTGGCTTGCGGATCTGAAGGTCCCAGGTTCGAGCCCAGGCCGAGGCATTGTGTTGTGTCCTCGGGAAAGACACTTTACTTCCGTTTCCTACTCCTTCGGATGAGAGTATAAACCGAGGTCTAGTCTGTGTCGCATAGGCCTACATTCCATCATAGCGGACTTTAACGATCCTGACGCTCATGTCCTAGACGGGTGAGTGCCGGTGACAAGAACACACCCAGCATGCACCTAGGTCCTTCTCCCCCATCCCTGGCTGCCCAGGATTGTGCTCAGTTGTCTGGAGCGTTATTACGGTGCGCCCAAAGGCTGCAAGTTGGCGCCTCGGGCGGCTTGAGTTAGATCCTGTATCGGCCAGCGCCTTGAGCAGCTCTTGAGCTGGAAAAGCGCTAAATAAGAACGATTAAATAATAAAATAATAATGGACTGGTTTGACACTGAGCGAAGCCATGAGGGTTGCTGAGGACAGAGAAAGATGGAGTACGCTGGTTAAACGATCATCTGTGGTGCCCCAACGACCTTCGAGTTACGGGATGGGGAGGATAGGATAGGATCATAGAGGAAGTCGCCATTCTTACTGTAGTCATTATAGGCTGCATGCAACATTTCGGATGTAGCTGTTGTAGTTGAAGTTAGTTCTCAGCCAGTCTGTGTGTTATCAATAGGTGTGAATTATCTTAAAGGCAGTATACAGGATTGGATTTATTTATTGTGTAATACAACTTTTCAAGTTGAAGTTTGTGTATTCCTAAACCGGTTTCACACTGAACCGGTATGTGTAATTATTTTCTTTCTCAATATTGAATTTGATTAATGAATTATGCACTGATTTTTTGTTTTATTATTTATGGCTTTGTAAATACTATATATATCTATATCTGTCACATGTAAAATGACAATGTAATATATAATGTCAAAAGTATGGAAAATAAATTACTCTGATATAATAAACACGTGTTTGTTTGCTTTGAGTTGCACTAATGAATAATTCTGCTAGGAAATTAACTGTAGAGTATGGCCTAGCATGGCAACTTTCAGATATTAAGTTTTATCCGTGTAATCCGTGCAGAGTGCAAGTTTTGAAGAAAGGTGAGCGATAGGTTTTGCAAGCGCAATAAGAATCGTCACTTCTTTGCCGTCTTCTAGAGTAGAAGCACGTTGTAATACGTTTGTGATTTTCGCTAGGTTAGCGAATATTTATGTCTTTGAAAACTGGCGTTTATAAGTTCGTTATTTAGGCATAAATAACGAAGCGCTGATGAAAGTGATAATTATATTATTTCTGTGGCCGAAATATATTAACAGCGTGTGCAGTTTTCAGTTGTCAAAGCAAAGTGTTTTGTGAACCTGTGGACATTATTGCAGGGTCATGTCAGTGGCAAGTGACAGTTGTGTCAGAACAGAATAGAATAAAATAGAATAAAGCAGGTCTAGACTTTTGGAATTATAGTAGGCCTGGACTATCAGTGTCACATGCGTTCATTTGGATACTCTTTTATAAAACAACATAATCTTGTGAGGTGAGAATTTAATTTATTTTTCTTTTATCATTATTAATGCAGACACGTGTTTGTTTAACCCCAATATTGCAGGGCAGGATGAATCAGCAGTGCTGAACGCAGGGGCGTTTGTTACCCGTAATAAACGATGCACTGTATATTTCCTCTGATGGTGTAAACTTTGCCTGGTTAGGTAAGGTTATGGGAGTCGGGATGCTGTGTATGGTCTTTCAGCATGTTGCAGATTTTTCCCGGATCCCTTGCCTGGGGAGATTTCCCGGATCCATAGCCGGGGAGGGGAGAACCAACCCACCAACCATACAGACATCTGACCCTACCACCAATCAACCAACCGACCATCCAACCCGCCATCCGCTGCCCACACCGCCAACCATACAACTACCAGCCCACCTCCATCATCATCATCATCTCTGCAGGGGCGACTAATCCACCGCGCAGCTCAGCTAAGTTAAAACAATAAACATTGCTGGAGCCAGCAGTATTTCCGATGTCCCCACCAGATGATGAATAAAATCGATCTGATTGAACCCTAAAGGATTTGGGGGGTACCAAACAAGACTGTAATTTTAAAAAATATTTCAAATATTTCGGGGTTGTTGTACAGATTAATTGAAAACATTTCGGCAGATTTTGTGGATCGAGGTCTAGTGGTGTAAATAATAACAAAAGGGAAATTTTACTTCGTTGTTTCGAGTTTGCTTTATCTTTCAATACTACTTTTGATCTATACTTAATTTGTTCTTGGAACGAGACGTAGGTGAGTCACTCCACAAAAACTCTCCACGTGACAATAACCATATTTCAATACATCGACTTATTTCGGAATCCATATTCGGAAAGCTATGTAGAACTCATTTGGATTGAGGTGAAACATGATAATATTTCGATTTTTATTGTGAACTGATTTGACGGAAGAGCTTGGTCTTAAATCATCGTTATTCCCTAAAAGTAATTTATTGATTGTAATCAGAGAAGACAGCGAAGTGGAGGATTTTTATGAAAATATACAGGCGGTCCTTGACCAAGTGCCGAAGAAGGACATAGTCATAGTGCAAGGCGACTGGAATGCCAAGGTTGGCCAAGATGCGCACCACAACTGGGGAGACACATGCGGACCCCACTGCAACAACGAGACAAATGACAGGGGTCTGAGGCTATTGGAGTTTGCCAGATACAACAATCTGGTACTGGCAAACACGCTTGGTCTCCACAAAAAATCCAGACGATGGACATGGCACAGTCCCGGCGGGGAACATCACAACCAGATCGACTACATCATGGTCAAGAAACGCTTCAGATCAAGCATCAACATTGGCAGGACACGCACTTTTCCAGGAGCAGACATTGGAAGTGACCACGATCTCGTGATGATGTCTTTCCGGCTCCATTTGAAGAGAGTAAATACAGCAAAGTGCACTAGGCTGAAGTTCGACCTGGACAAACTGCAAGACCCGGAGGTGGCAAAAATATTTCAGGCCACAATTGGAGGGAAATTTGCACCACTGCTTATTTTGGGGGCAGGCGAAGTAGATGTCAACACCATGACCAATACCTTCAACTCAGCTGTAACAGATGCCGCCACTGAGATCCTTGGCAAGCACCGACCAAAGAAGAAGCCGTGGATCACACCTGAACTTTTGGATCTGTGTGATAAACGAAGAGAGTTAAAAAAGAAAAAGAACGCCTCACAGGGAGCTGATGTCTACCGAAAAATCAACAATGACATCCGAAAAGGCATGCGCACAGCAAAGGAGAACTGGATAGAAGATCAATGCCAGGAAATAGAGAACAATCTGAACAAGAACAACAGCAAGAAGGCCTACCAGACTGTGAAGCGGCTGACAAGTGTTAAACAGCCCAAAGTCTCCACTATCCAAAGCAAGTCTGGCATTTGCCTTACAGAAGAACAAGAAGTCTTGGACAGATGGACAGAGTACTGCTCTGACCTTTACAACCATACACCAAATGGAGACCCATCAGTTCTAGCATGTACCGAGAGCAGAGAAGAAGAAGAAATCCTCCCAATTCTCCGGGAAGAAGTTGAGGCAGCAGTGCAATCGCTGAAGAAAGGGAAGTCAGCGGGAGTGGACAACATACCAGCGGAACTGCTACAAGCAGGAGGAGAAGCGATGACTGATGCTCTCACCATTATCTGTAACAAGATCTGGCAGAGTGGGGAATGGCCTACACCATGGACCCAGTCGCTTGTCATCACTCTTCCCAAAAAAGGTAACCTTCAGGAGTGTGAAAATTACCGCACCATCAGCCTCATCAGCCATCCCAGCAAGGTCCTCCTGAAAATAATACTCAACAGGTTGAAACCACAAGCTGAACAAATCATAGCTGAAGAACAAGCAGGATTCATGGCAGGGCGAAGTACCACTGAACAGATTTTCAACCTCAGAATAATCTGTGAGAAATACCTACAGCACCAACAACATCTATATCATGTGTTCATAGACTTCAAGAAGGCATTTGACCGAGTCTGGCATGCAGCTCTATGGGCAACCATGAAAGTGTACAACATCAGCCCTAAAATTATAAAAGTCATCAAAAGCCTGTATGACAAGGCTACCAGTGCAGTCCTCCATAACAGCGTCATCGGGAACTGGTTCAGAACAACAATCGGTGTGCGTCAAGGATGCCTACTCTCTCCAACACTCTTCAACATCTTCCTAGAGCGCATCATGTCAGATGCTCTTGCAGATCACGAAGGCACAGTCAGCATAGGGGGCAGAGCAATCTCCAATCTTCGTTTTGCGGATGATATTGATGGATTGGCTGGAGAGGAACAAGAACTTGAACAGCTTGTACAGAGGCTTGACACCACCTCCAGAGCTTATGGAATGGAAATAAGTGCAGAGAAGACCAAAATGATGACCAACAACACCAATGGCATCAACACGGACATCAAAGTACAAGGCCAATCCCTCAACACAGTGCACAGCTTCAAATATTTAGGAGCCATTGTGTCAGACAATGGGTCTCGACAGGAAGTCCTCTCCAGGATCGCACAAACAACTGCTGCCCTGACAAGGTTGAAGCCCATTTGGAAAGACAGAACCATCAGTCTACATTCCAAAGTAAGACTGCTGCGCTCTCTGGTCATCTCCATCTTCCTATATGCTTGCGAAGCATGGACCCTCACAGCAGATCTCCAACGAAGAATACAAAGCATGGAGATGAGGTGCTACAGAAGACTTCTGTGCATTTCCTATACCCAACACATCACCAACGTTGAAGTCCGACAGACCATCACACAAGCCATTGGACAACACGATGACCTGCTCACAGTGGTGAAGAAACGGAAACTCCGATGGTATGGCCACGTCACCAGATCATCAGGCCTTGCAAAGACCATTCTGCAAGGCACAGTGCAAGGAGGTAGAAGAAGGGGAAGACCGAAAAAGAGGTGGGAGGACAACATTCGAGAATGGACTGGTTTGACACTGAGCGAAGCCATGAGGGCTGCTGAGGACAGAGAAAGATGGAGTATGCTGGTTAAGCGATCATCTGTGGTGCCCCTACGACCTTCGGGTTATGGGATAGGATAGGATAGGATAGGAATCCTTTTTGTATAAGTTTTCTTATACAACTTAATAAACTTTGCATTTATTTGGACAACATATTTTGTGTAAAATATATCTGTTGTCGATGATGATGATGATGATGATGATGACGATGATGACGATGATGACGATATCATCACTGAGTAATAGTATCAGTCGAGTTTATTAATTCTTTATTCGGCAAATTTATCCATTTAGTGTTTGTTTGTTTTTGTTTTTTTATATTTTATAAATATATTATTAATATTAATTTAGTGAACTCTAATTTTGAGTAACCAGAAATGAACCCGGAAGTTATATAACCGGATAGTTTGATTCTAAAACATACACATCTATTTGTTAGTCTGATATCATTTTGTTTACTTTTGATTATATTGTTTAATATTTTAATATATTCTTTTATAAACATTTAAAGGAAAGAGACGTATAGTTATGAGACGTATTATTTGTTTTGAGGGTAATCTTTCATTGACTCGTCACGCTGCTAAAGAAGATATTACATTCAACATGTCCGAACTTGCCTCACAACGTCTGCTCTAGTGGACAGACCTCCTCGTGTGTGTGAATGACTTTGCCTTTTTACCAACAGACTCACACCTCTTGTACACATCATTACTACTTATTCTTGAATAGTGTTCCTTACTCTTTGAGGGTAGCATACGTATTGCAATTTCTTCCCTCCCTCCTTCTTGCTTTCTTGTTCTCCAAGCAAGGCATGGTCGTTGTCTAAAGCCAGCGGCCTGTACTTATTCATACCTTGTGCTCGCAGACCATTGACTTTCTGCTTGGAACATTGTCTGCCATGTGAATATTTTTAATATACCAAAATCAATCATTGTCAGCTATAACTGTTCAATGATCTAATCTTAACATCATTCGCTCCTCTCGTGATGATAATCGGAGACCACCGGAGATCCAGAGTACACACTAGAAGTTTGGCTAATTTCGATTATTTTCACGTTTGTCAGATTATCAATTTCTGCCACACTTGGTACAGCGATCGTTGAGGTTAGGTAAGCATTGTTTCCAGCGTTTTGATTGATTGATTGTTGCTTTAGGTCCAGCAGACTCTTCCGAGCCAAATCAGGACCGGACAACCCCCAATCAAAAGATCTGCCGAAACAACCCTAGTGGGAAAATTGAATGCCCTCCACCGGCCAGTCACTTTACAATAAAGACGTCCCACGCAGGGGATGGCTGAGGCTTTACCCCAACTACTCGAACCCCTGGTTACAAAAACAAAATAGAATACAAACATTATAAATCATCAACAAAACACATACATATAAAATGCCTATAGTGCTAAATAATACAATCATAGGAAGCCCTAGTGACCACCCGGCAGAAAGCGTCCAACAATCCCAAGTTGATCCAACAGACCTCATACACAAACAAGGAGTCTTATCCAGGAAGAGTTTTCAAGAAAAAAGGTAGGTCATTGATCTAGCGAAGAAGAAGATAGTATAGCAGAGTGATAGGACAGATCAGGAATGGGAAAGAGCAAATGAGGAAGACAGCGACAGTGGGAATTTAAAGCACTAAATTTCCATAAAGTGGGGATACTATTTATACTGAAACCCCCGCACTCCAAAGGGGGGGAACTGTTGCCGCATTAAATCAGTCATGCCTACAAAGGCAAGACAGGTTTTCAACTGGGGCTTTCACTTTTCCCTTTATAGGTTAGAACAATCTACAGTGGCAAGATTGCTCCATGACCCCAATGGGTTGTTTCCAGCGTACAGGTGATCGATCTGGTACAACTCTAGTATGACTGAATTCAATGAACTTTGAAGTTTCACATCTACACAGTAGACCTAAAGATACGGACCAAATGGAAAATGCAAACAGTTATAAAAAGGATTAATAATGCAATAGAAAGCAATTAAGTTTACAAAACCATAGCGGAAAAGGAGACCAGACAAGTTAAATACAGGCGTTCATTCGTCAAACGTCATTTAGAAATCATGCAGATAACCTACAACCATGCTGCAGAACAACTTTGAAAAAAAAAATCTCTGAAGTTTGGCCGAGGTCTAGGGGCCGCCTAGGCCCCTGTGGGGTCCAGTGGCAAAGCCCTGGTGGGGGGGTTAAGGAAAAGAAACATGGCACTTTTTAAGGCCATTTTGTTGTATTTCCTGGATGGAAATACTGGAAAATGTACAGCTATGTTTTGGGGAAAAAAATTGTTTTTAGTATGAACAGGTAAAACTAAAAAGTGCAAATGCCTTTTTAAGTTTTTTTTTTTTAAATTTAAATCATTTATTGACACCATCAGATTTTTTCTTGAATACCTCACATCAAAATAAGTTATTAAAAAAAATCCCATTTACATTTGTTCTGGATGTTGCTTTCATTAAATGTCTCGCCACGATTGACAATTCTAGAAGCACACGACATTTTGAAAAAAAAAAAAAGTTAATGAAGCGTGTTCATCACAGAAGAAGCGGCTTAGTCTAACGCACACAATTTTAATCACAGTTCTACAATGTCTCCGTTGATGTTCACAGACTTAGCGCATAGACTAAATGAGAAACTCAGAGAATAGCAAACGTGGGCCTTTTTTTCTTTCGTTTTCTTTCAGTAGGTCAACAATACACACGAAATGTACAGCATAAGAGGCGCCCGCTAAAGTTGTAGCCTTTAGCAGTGAAGCAGTATTAGCGGGCGGCGCACCTCTCTGTCAATAAGACGACATAAATATGTGGATCGGTACTGGAAAAAAAATATTATCGGGATTTTTTCTCTCGGAATTTTTTTTTCTCTCGGATTTTTTTTTATTCTTACTCGGAAAATCGCGGATCCGCGGAGAGTTCTGCAGCCTGTACAACTTACTTGCAGTTCATTCGCTTAACTAGCGACCAGTTTTCCTCCACTTTTTGATAGCTGACGAATACCTTCGTCAAATTTTACCATCTCTCATCATCGTGCAGGCACATTTTAGTTGGACTTTGTGCGTTTGTTTGAACAGGCTACAGACTAGGGACAATCACGGCGGGTAACTAACTAAATTGGCTTTGACTTTGGCTGGACATTCGTCAGGCGGGCCATTTGAAAATTCCTTCAGCGAGATCACAAATTTCAGCCCTCTTTTGATGCTCAATTCGATTTGGTCAAGTCAATTTATAATGGGTCGGTAATACCAGCCAGTTAAACTATCAAAATCAGGGAAAAGTAGGTTTACATTCCATCGTCTGTGCAGATGGAGATTAATGCAGAGCCAAAATGGCAAGAAAAAGCACTGAGGAAACGGCGACCAAGAGACGAACTTAATACCTACTACGCCTATTTTTAAGAGGTGGAGCCCAGAGAAACGAGTGTCGCCAAGCCCCAGGGGTGCCACGTTAGTCAGGAAATGCAATGCTGGATATGATTGATTGATTGATTGTTGCTTTAGGTCCAGCGGACTCTTCCGAACCAAATCAGGACCGGACAACCCCCGATCCGCATAAAAGATCTGCTGAAACAATCCTAGTGGGAAAATTGAAAAGAAGTCCCATTTGACACACACCCTTTCGACCACTCGGACTATCCACAGTATTCTGAAAAATAATATTTTAATATTTATTTATTTATATTTAATAGTTCTTATTTAGCGCTTTTCCAGATGTAGAGCTGCTCAAGGCGCCTGCCGATAAGGATCAACTTAAGCCGCCCGAGGCGCCCACTTGCAACCTTTGGGTGCAAAGTCTGACGCCCAGACGACTGAGCACAATCTTGGGTGACCGGGGATGAGGGAGAAGGGACCTAGTGCGTGCTGGGTGTAGTCGTGTAGCCGGCACTCACTCGTCTTGGACATGAGCGTCAAGATCTTTAAAGTCCATGCGAGGGAATGCGTGCGCGCACAAATTAGACCTCGGTTTATACTCTACGAAGGAGAAGGGGCGCAGTGTCTGAGGATAATATTTATGTTTCAAGAGGATGAGGAGGAAGACGAACCAGAGCAAGAACAAGAAGAACCCAGAATATGTTAACAGTTGAGAGAGCTCTGGAACTTGAGAAGACTGGTAGTCCCGACTTGTACTATAAAGATTGGAACATTAGTTGAACATGACCATTCAGTACTAAGAGGTCAACGGACCTAAAGCTATCATGAATATTTTACAGAGGAAGAGTCTGTGGTCAGCAAGTCCCAGCTACAAACAAAATACATGTACAGTAATGCTTAAATTAAGTTAAAGTCGAGCAGAGCAAAAACGACGTGCTCTGCAGAGATCTGCGCTTGAACTCCGCTGTATATGGGGGGTTAATTAATTTCTTCTTCATTAAAAAGAAGAGGGGGTTAACTCACAACTTTAATGAATTACTACAGTTAACAAGAACCTCTTCTCTTTAATCCTGAATCCAGAACCGCTTACGAACTTCTCTAATAACCTTTTCTTTCTTTTGAGATTTTTGTCTTCGGTTAACGTCAGTACACTGACTTGATATTTGATTGAAGCGTTTCGTCGCGTGTGTGCATTCTACAAATTTATGTTGAAGTACTTTGACGCGCGCGTTTAATGGGAAACCCAACGACACAACACATGAAAACAACGTGTTTTCTTGCAAGGCACACGGCAAACACTAAGCTGTTTCCAATCAAAACATTGCCGTGTCACCGAGCCTTAAGGGTTCTGCAGGATGGAGTTCATAGCTATATATTAAATAAGACATTTATTCGTCCAGAGGTTTACATTGGAACATTTATTCAACTGGGGTTTGGAAGTTTTATGCTTGATAATAACCTTTAAAAACGCACTCCGTAGTGAACTGACTTAAGTACTGATGATCAATATTTGCTACTGACTGAAGGTAATATAGCACGCCATCAATGCACTATATAGTTTTGGACAGCCGATTTCAACCCCAGTTTATTATTTACCCTTTGCTTCAACAGTTATTTACTTAACTGCTTGCGTCATTTATAATGACCAAGGTGTGGTTGTTTTTTCTTTTGAAAAATTATAGAATATATTCCTTATTAACTTTCAAAATTGACACCATTTTAATTTCATAAGTCGCCTAAAAACTGTTCGATCGATAGACGATGACAATTATAATTAAAACACACTGTGCTGTCAGATCGATCGCGGACTGGATAAAGCGAAATCAAGAAACTTAACTAATCGATAGCAGACTACGATCAGTAAAAAAGCACAAACCGGACGTCTGAAGCGAGGATCTGTATCATGAGCTGTTGCTGAATGCGACGCATCCTGCGCAACATCGAAAATAGTGGCACGAAAATCCATATTTTACTCCCTATCACAGCACATAAAACAGAGCCTTAGCAACGTTCCTGCAATAAGTTTACAGTTCCAAGTCAGCCTGTCGGCAGCTACATGATTCTCGACTTTCGCCAGCTGTGTATTAGTTTTAGCCGCTCCACTCTCTTACAACACCACAACATTCCTGCAAACTGTGCCGCCTTTACTTCAGGAACGGTGCTTTCTCATCCCTCGCAGACTTTCGCTATTTTTAGTCCCTTCTGCGACTTCCCCCTCCCTCACCGAGAAAAATAGATTCGCCTAGCTTTCGACGTTTCGATTCCTTAAGGTCAAGCAAAAAGAAAGGTGAAAGATCGTGAGCAAATATATAATCGTACTGAGTTATTTTCCCTCGTAAATTATTTTAGAAACAAAATAAAATTATAAATGCAATATATTGTGTAAAGTAGTTTAACAAGTTTACTGAAAATAGTTTTACAAACACGAAGCGAATGTTGATGTCGAAACTAACTTGTTCAATTAGACTCCGGCTCTGCTTAAAGCGCTTGTTTTTAGGTCAGAGTTCACGGGTCACACATTGGACAGCAGACGGATTGTGTTTACAACCGTAATGTGTTTCTCTAACTTTCACGATGTATTATCGATATCTGTGTGTGTTGGCGGTTATCTGCTCTCTTGCGACGACACAGGGAGAGATTCACCGGGCCAAATCAGGTTATAAAAGTACAGCTAAGCGCACTGGCCATGCTCAGTCGTCAGAAGCAGACGTGGCGGTAGCAGGCAGCGCGATGCCTGACGGCGAAAAAATGGGGGATTCAGCTACCGTGTTGGAAGCTGAAAAGGCCATGTCAGCTTACGATGTGTGGATTTATTCTATCGGTGGTGCGATTCTTGTGGGACTGAGTGGTATTTTTCCACTACTTGTGATACCTCTTGAGGCTGGCCCATCATTGAAGCATGGAGGTAAGTGTGAAATTTTGTTTCCCAGTATTTGGAGAGATCTAGCTCGAAGTTGTACACTTGCCAACATGGGCCTTTGACTAAGATATTTCCTTCGTAGTTTTTTTACCTACAGGTTTTGTTAATAGGCTGCAGTTAGTTCGGTCTGATATTTTATCTGAAAGCTTTATTCTTTGATTCATGATTGACACGTTGACGATCTGCCCGACCAAGTAATCTCTGCTTACAAGTTATGTGGATTGTAGGTATTCAAACCAAGCGCCTATGGTTTACTTCCTTTTTCCTGCGACCTACAAACTTCTGACACGTTGCATTGCCCAAACAAAAGTCTCAGCCCCCCTCTTACGCAACCGCACCCAAAATACATGCTTGTTGCTATGGCAATCACTGAATCAGAATTCCTCTCCATCATGACTTCACATCACACCTTTCCTCACTTCACAGTGGCAGCACAGTACAGATTTTAATGCAGTACAGTTACCTGCATAAACTCATCTCTGTTGCCAGTCAGCTGTTTATATGTTTTACACATCTATTCACTGATGCACACATATACACACAAAATTGTGAATCTAGCATAACTTAATGCATTATTCTGGGCATTCCCACATTTTAATTCTTCTCTCTTTTTTTCCTCTCAAACATTTCACAGAATTGTATATGAAAAATGTACGTTTTAAAAGATTCAGGTCAGTTAGGAAATGCATGATGAAAGAATAGTTTTTATTAGAGCATATCAGTACTGAAAAAGACTTGCTCACAAGGAATTCACTATATATTTTAAGGACTGAGTTTACCTAAACTTATACTGAATACTGCATAGGTACATTACACACGTAATCAAATTCTTTTAGGTTTTATCTGGCTTTATCATAGCATCATCTGGGCCATTAATTTTGAAGTACTCATAATATCGTATGAAGATGTAACTCATTCATGAACATCTTCCCATAAATGTTCAAGTGGTCATATTAGTGTTACTAGGTCATTAGCCTAGTCCAAGCGACTATCTCTTTGTTCATGATGCTTGTCAGCCTTGCTTACTGTACATAGTGTAAAGGTGATTATAGTTTGCATTACACAATGTTTTTGTAGCGAGGTTCATAATCATGTATGTCACTGTGTGTATGAATGTGTATTAGTAACTAAAATGAGTGATTGAAGATGTGTGCTTGTGTACATGTATGTGTGAGTGTGCGTGCACTGTACTGTTCTAGTCAGGAAAGTATGGTATAACTCGTCTACAATGACTTCAGTTTATATATGTAATGTTACATCTTCATGATGAGGACATTAAAGTGATTCATATAAATGTATTTGTAGTGGTAGTAGTAGTGGTAGCAAAAGTGTTAAACTAGAGTTTGGTCGTGAAAAGTATATTATATATCAATTACCTGATATTTATATTCTTGATACTTTGATAAAATTTCGTTGTTCAGATCATAAGCTGCAAATAGAATTAGGAAGGCTGGAAGGTGTAATACGGAAAGAAAGATTTTGTAGGGACTGCAGTATGGGTTCAATTGGAGATGAATTTCACTTTATTTTTGAGTGTCCAAAACACAAGCATCTGCGACAAATGTTTATTTGTAGTAAATATTTATCGTGCAAGTCAATGTTTAACTTGTGTCATTTGTTTCGGGAAAGAAAACATGTGTTGCTAAAATTGAGTACATTTATAAAATTAGGAAAAGGCACATAACAATATTAGCAAAATGTTATTGTTGTGAATGTTAAAGTTGGAATGTTAGTAATATTGCTTTTATTTTTTTTACAACCGCATTTTGATTGTTATGCTTTTGTTTTTGTATCCTCCACACCCCAAAAGGAGCGAGTACTGGGATTAAATCTTGAATCTTGAGTACTTTGAAGACAAACACAGGCCAAGACCTTATAAGGGTGCTTTCATTGTCACATGTTTATTTCCATACTGTTTAGCAGGCAACTTTTCTATTCATGTTACTCGTCTGCAATACATCCAGTAGAACAATTGTTTAAAATTTGTGAACACATCCAACACATTTTTTGAAAGTGTTAGTATTTTAAGATATTTTTAATGCAGTACTTAGGTAAGTTGTTCCAGTAGTTAGCAACACTGTTAGAAAGAAAACAAACTTAAAAAAACTGGCTCAGGTTGGTGTTGTACTATTGCCTTCAGATGTGTGTGTTTGTGTATGTTTGTAAGACTAAGAGAGACAGTGAATGTGTTTGTTTCAATTGTGTGCAGGTATTTAAAAGTGGGAAGTAATAAAGAAGGAAATGGAAATAAGTTAATGAAATGTGACGGGACTCAGTTTTATCAGTCCACATTGACAGTGAAGTACTGCAGCTAACACCCATGTCTTATTACTAATTATCAGTTTCCAGCTTCCAATGATGAAAGTAATTGTATACCAAATTTAATTTGATGTTAGAAATTGTTGTTTAGGTATATCTCCATTTGTGTTTGAGTTTTGTTCAGTTTTCATGACTTGGTGTTCGTTGTTCCTTGCTGCAGCAACTGAAATTATTAATGTCTTCTTTTATCAAAGTTTTATTCTATCTTCCCCCATCCATCCATCCTCTTTCCTCCACCACACACCCCATTAATTATGGAACACATAGGCCAACGTGTGTGGGCAGGTATAGTTCAGACTATTGTCTAAGTCTTCATGCTGTCAGTATCAGTGTAGGGTGAATGTTCCCTCCCAGCGTTCAAATTTTTTTAAATTGTTTTTAATTCCACAGTGCATTTTTACACTCGACTGATGTCATCTAAGCTGCATTATAATTTTATATAGTCAAATGCAGTAAACAGACCAGTCACAGGGGGTAATTCTTTAGCCATTGACACCGTAAATCAGCAGACTGGATGTTTATGGTTATTCATGCATATGCAAGGGTTGTTCTATTTTTAGCTAAATCTCCGAATGATCTTGCCAGTGTAGTTCAAAATTATCTTTTATGGTAGTGAGAGAGTCTCACAGTGCAAATGCTCTAATGTCATTGCCTTCTTTGTATAATTTTGCTGTGTGTTTTTCTACTGTTCAGCTTTTGTCAGTCCAAATGATTTTTGCAGTAAATGAATATTATTTATTTCGTACTATGGCAAGGTGACAGGCATGGACATTTTATTTATATATAGAGAGAGGGATAGAGTGTATTATTTTGTTACGATTGAGACAAGTCTGATATTTCCGAACATTTTATTTTGCATAGCCTGTGTTTACTTTTAATTTGACTGTGAGTTGTTGCTAGAAAAAGCTTTGGATAATGACGTTGATAATTTTCGTTGGTTGATATTGTTGTAGTAACGTAGACGGTAGAGAATCTTCTGGAATTGCTTGTTTATTATCAATCGAATGCTCCAAGCCTTTGTGGCGATAGCTAGTCCGAGTAGTCGAATCATCAAAATTCGAACTCTACAGGTTACGTAATCTAGTTCCGGTGACGAGTTTTATTTTGATTGGGTGTTATTGCGTCATTCTGGACTGTTCGAGGTTTGTGTGGATTGTGGAGAGACTATATATATCTGCACTGTGTGCTTGCGAGAAGTGATTTTTGAAGTGATTTTCAGAAAGTGATCTTGTACGCAGTTGTTGATGTTCTTCGTCTTCTTCTTCTTCTTCTTCTTCTTCGTAATACTGTAATACGTATTCGAGGAAAAATGATTCCACAACTTTTGGCGTGCGCAGCCAATGTGCATGCTGGGTGTGTTCTTGTCACTGGCACTCACCCGTCTAGGACATGAGCGTCAGGATCTTTAAAGTCCGTTATGATGGAATGTACGTGACACAGACTAGACTTCGGTTTATACTCTCATCCGAAGGAGTAGGAAACGGGAGTAAAGTGTCTTTCCCGAGAACACAACACAATGCCCCGGCCTGGGTTCGAACCCGGGATCTTCAGATCCGCAAGCCAAAGCTCTACCATTAGGCCACCGTGCCATATTTACAAATATTTCATATTTGCTGAAAACAGTTGGAAACTTTATACCACGACTCCTGCCTTGTTGCTGTGTGAACAGACTGCATGGATAAACGAATTTTGAGTTACTCATATCAAGATTCAAGCATCGGGGCTGAATCGACAATTGATAAGTCGTGTAAAAGAGAGAGAGGAGGGGGGAGAGTGAAAAGGAGTAAATGGTTTAATGTCCACTTTCACGCCACTAAACACGTTTTAAGAGTCAAACTTAAGAGTGAGAGAGGAGAGAGAGAGAGAGAGAGAGAGAGAGAGAGAGAGAGAGAGAGAGAGAGAGAGAGAGAGAGAGAGAGAGAGAGAGAGAGAAGGTGGAGGTAAAGAGCAAAGGGAGACAATTCATGGTGTGGTTGCCTTGTTGTGTGATGAAGTGTACTTTGTTCCCTCCCATGCATTAGTTTACCGAGTATAGTGAAAAGCATGTGCGGTCGGTTGGATACATTTATTAGCAATTAATGACAAGAGACTATATACTTAATATAATGATAGCTTTTATTTTAATTTTTATTGCGAGTGGTTTTTACTGACCACATTGTTGCACAGGATGGTGGAAAAGGATCTCTCCATTGAACATTGCTGATAGCTTGTTTACATAGGACTGCCTTTGCACGGAACACAATGTATTGTGAGCCTTACAGTGGTACAATGTCATTGCCGCTCTCTGATTTTATCTCACAGTGACAAGAGCTGGCAATAGTGGCCCGTCGCCTGAGCCTTGTTCTCATGATTTTATCTCACAATGACAAGAGCAGGCAATAGTGGCCCGTCGCCTGAGCCTTGTTCTCATGATTTTATCTCACAATGACAAGAGCAGGCAATAGTGGCCCGTCGCCTGAGCCTCGTTCTCATGATTTTATCTCACTGTGACAAGAGCTGGCAATAGTGGCCCGTCGCCTGAGCCTTGTTCTCATGATTTTATCTCACAATGACAAGAGCAGGCAATAGTGGCCCGTCGCCTGAGCCTCGTTCTCATGATTTTATCTCACTGTGACAAGAGCTGGCAATAGTGGCCCGTCGCCTGAGCCTTGTTCTCATGATTTTATCTCACAGTGACAAGAGCAGGCAATAGTGGCCCGTCGCCTGAGCCTTGTTCTCATGATTTTATCTCACAATGACAAGAGCAGGCAATAGTGGCCCGTCGCCTGAGCCTCGTTCTCATGATTTTATCTCACTGTGACAAGAGCTGGCAATAGTGGCCCGTCGCCTGAGCCTTGTTCTCATGATTTTATCTCACAGTGACAAGAGCAGGCAATAGTGGCCCGTCGCCTGAGCCTTGTTCTCATGATTTTATCTCACAGTGACAAGAGCAGGCAATAGTGGCCCGTCGCCTGAGCCTTGTTCTCATGATTTGATCTCACAGTGACAAGAGCAGGCAATAGTGTCCCGTCGCCTGAGCCTTGTTCTCATGATTTGATCTCACAGTGACAAGAGCAGGCAATAGTGGCCCGTCGCCTGAGCCTTGTTCTCATGATTTGATCTCACAGTGACAAGAGCAGGCAATAGTGGCCCGTCGCCTGAGCCTTGTTTAGCGTAATATGAAATGAGCTCGTGATGGGACAATATTAATTGGCTGCTGTTTTTATGATGAGATGAGATCACGGATCAGCAATTAATTCTACGTGGTTGCTTCTATGCAAATGCAAGTGTTATCAGCAATGTTTAATGAGTTGCTTTTTAACCACCCCGTGGTTATAGTTCCTGTGATTGTTTCATGTAACTTATCATTTCAGTTGCTGGCCAGTTTTCACAAAATGGTTAAGTAAGCACCATGATATAAAGATATAAAGATGCAATCTCATCATGGCATGCTTATGATAATATGCAGGCATTTGAATTGCAATGAGATGGCCAGAGTTTTTTTTAATTGTTGAGCACAAAGACTTTCACATCAGCCCTCTTCCCCACCCCTTCTTCAGGTAACCACTGCTGTGGGAATAGCAAATTATGCGACATACAACTGCTTTGATGATGATGAAGGTGTTCTTTATGGAAACTGGGTTGGCAAGTGCAAGTTTAAAATATTATGTCAGTGGTAATAGTTTTATATAATTCCAAGAGGCAAGCAAATATGAATGTAATGATGTATGTAGGCTATACACATACACACACACACACACACACACACACACACACACACACACACACACACACACAAACAGACGTTGTGAACTCAAACACACTGTTCATTGTGCACGCAATCATTCAACCAATCAGCAAGTCAATACTAAAAAATTAAAATTGTACTATCCTATACTATCTTGTAAAGTAAATTATTAATCCATCCACAAGTTCAATAATAGCCAGTAAAATACATGATGAACAAGTGTGTTTCAAACTCTAGATAAATAATGCTGTTTAGTCATGAGTGTTTTATTCAATAGTTTGAAAGTCAACAAGATGGCATCAAAGTCAACAAAATATATATATAATTTCATTAGTATTCAGTTTGTTAGCGGTATTGTGGCTCGACTTTATCCTAGAGAAACCAAAGGAAATCAGGGAATCGTAGACTGGACCACTTTATCTTCAATACAAGCTAAAACATTATAAAATTAAAAGTCGGCTAAGCCAATTTGTATAGCGCGAAAAGTGTTCAGAAAATGGCAAAGCACAATGACCCGGACCTTTGAGAAAGGGTATACAAACAATACAAGTTTGAGAGCGTGCATTTGTATGAGCGCATACAATATCTATAGTATGGCGGAGCGGAGTATACTAGCTTAAATAAGTAAATGGTCTGAGACATTGATTATTGATTTGTTACTTGAACTAACAAGGGCAAAACAAAACGAACAAAGAAAAAAAACAACTTAATGAACTACGGAAATAATCTATTAACTAGACAGAGAAATAATACTAAGGAAAAATAGAAATGCACACCTACACTGATTGGTCTCTGAAACTGGATGATCTGGGACACTGTAGATTGTCGTCGTTTGTATTGAGCCATTGTTCACAGTGTTTAACTTTGTGACAGATTGGTGGAATTCTTCACAGAGTTCCTCTTTCACTTTGTCTGGCACATGGGCAGAGAAATAGTTGCACAGTTGAATAGAAGAATACACAGGTGCATTGTGTGAGAGTAAAAAGCAAAGCGGACGTATTGTTTGATCTTCATGTATATTCACTTTCCATTATGCACCAGTGTAGATAGGTGTCTGTGTACAATGCAATATAGACGTACACACAGATCATTTCACAAAGATACTTGATAGTGTCAACATGTTTGTGTAAAATTTATAAGTTATATTGGCGGTAAACCAATGTTTTCACTCTCAGAAAATTAACAAGCTTAGAATCCAAATATCCTTTGGTGGGTTTTTCGTTTTGTCATTTTGTCAAATCTTTAGGTATACAGACACATAAGTTTTCACATCATAATTAATTTCGATTTCACTGGCGGGTAAATAAATTAACACTGATAAGTGATTGATACAAATGTTTTCTGCAGTCACATCTGTCATCAGTCAATTGGAATGGAGTAGAACAAAAACTGCAAAGCATTCAATTCAAATTAACACAACAGTGAAAAGAAAATATGGAATATGGATACATAAACTAAGTGAATGCTATTGAACTTAAAATAATTCAGAACAAATCCACCTGATGTGCTGTATTAAATTCCATTGATTTACTTCATGTCTCCACATTTAATTTTCACACTTCACAGCATCCTTTTTGCTGTTGAAGGTTGTCTGAAGAGCACCGAAAAAATACATCGAAATCGCAGTTTTGCTATAATGCTAGGTAAAGGTAAAGGTAAAAAGGTAAGGGTAGTCCCATAGCCTTGTGGCCGTAGGGGAGCGTGATGTTGGAAATCACACTTATCTTGGGCCAGCGTAATGAGGGTGATGCCCATCTCTCTCCCTCGCTGCTTTACCTTCCCCACCCTTAAAAGAGTAGGTACTCAGTCACAGTTGAGTCAACTGGGGGCGTTGTTATTTGTCGCTTCACGTTTTGCGGTCACCCATCCAAGTGCTAACAGCACTGGAGGGTGCTTAACTTGCAACACAGTAGCGAGTACTCCAACCACTGCGCTATCCGACACCCCTATAATGCTATTTCATGTAACTCCAGTCCTATTTCTTAAGGCGAAACAACTACTGCCTGAGTTTTACACACACGTTTGGTCTCCTTTGCTATAGAGACACAGTTTAGTATTCTTCTCTTTACTGTTTGTTATTATTTTTGTAAAGTTGTCTTCGTTTGTCTTATTTAACTGAAACTCCACTGTTTGTACGAGGTAATGGTTACTGTTGAACACAGCGGCTTCATTCCGACAGTCACATCAAAGAAAACACTTCCAGCACCAGTCTCAGTCCTAAACACAGTTTTATTCTTTAAGTACAGCCATTCACTGTCTCTGTTGAAGGTTCACATTCACAATGTGCGTTTTGTGATTCTGGTGGCTATTTGCTAAAGCATCGTGATAAAGCTGGTACAGCAAAGGCAGCAGATCCCCGTTGCTGTAAAAACAGATGGTAGTCTGACATTAAAGGTTGCTCTTTGGGTGTAGGGGAGAGGTACCGATGTTTTGTGTCTTTCTATAAAGAGGCCTGATGACGCCACTGCCCCTTGCCCACAAGCTCACATTATTGCCCACATTGCTACATTCCACTGACACAATGGTAAGGCAAAAAGTATGCTGTGAATGTAGCTAGTAGTCACCATTCAGCTTTTTATACATTTTCAGTTTCAGGACTATCTGTATTCACACTTTCTTTACTGCACACTGTTTTGATTTAACCACACACACATGACCTTAACACAACACTTAACGTATAATATATTATTTGATTATAGGAACACAACATTTACGAAGTGCTACTCTATCCTATGCTATCCCGTAACTCGAAGCTCGATTGGGGCAGATGATCGTTTAACCAGCGTACGTCATCTTTCTCTGTCCTCGGCAACCCTCATGGTTTCGCTCAGTGTCAAGCCAATCCATTCTCGAATGTTGCCCTCCCACCTCTTTTCCTGTCTCCATCTTCTTCTGCTTCCTTACACCGTGCCTTGCAGGATGATCTTTGCAAGACCTGATGATCTGGTGACGTGGCCATACCATCGGAGTTTTCGTTTCTTCACCATGTCATCGTGTTGTCCAATGGCTTGTTGTTGGTGATGTGCTGGGTGTAGGAAATACCCAGAAGTCTTCTGTAGCACCTCATCTCCATGCTTTGTATTCGTCGTTGTAGATCTGCTGTGAAAGTCCATGTTTCGCAAGCGTATAGTAAGCTGGAGATGACAAGGGAGCTCAGCAGCCTTACCTTGGAATGTAGACTGATGGTCCTGTCTTTCCAAATGGGCTTCAACATTGTCAAGGCAGCAGTTGTTTGTGCTACTCTATGTATAAAATTAACGAGTTTTTAAAACAATTATTTTATCGACGAAAACACAGTAATTTTACACACCGCATTGTCTTTAAACGTTTATGCGGGGTGTTATAGCTTGTGAAGAAATTATAAAGTGGCAAGCAGTTGGGTGCCGTAGAAATTCCCTCAACCCACCTCCCTCTGGTAGACAACATTGTTAAGACAACTGATGGATGAAAGCCTGCCAGTGTGAGGAGTTCTATAAAATGCACCTCTGTTTAGAGGGCACAAAGCTGACAACCTACGATGCCCTCACCACTATAATACAAATCATTACTATAATAAACTAACGCTGGAGAGGTATAATATAAAAATGACTTCTGAACAGACGTTTCGCAATATAAGCAAATGTGTGAACAACTCGATTAGTTTTCTTTAAACATTTTTGCAGATATGCACATGTACTGCAGACTAGGCGAATACAGATTTCAATTTGAATCTTATACGATGTTTGGGAGTCACTTCAGCTACATACCTCCAGTAATCGTGTCCTTATTCTGTGGCGATAGTTTAGTACTTGCTACGTGCAAACTGTTGTCCCTGCTAAACACAAGAGGGATCATTATCAGGAACGTGGCACAAAATGGGATATCTGACGTCAAGGTAATCAGCTGTCAAATTATGTTTCCTGGTCAACCACCCATGACTAACACCCATAGAGCCATCAACTATTCTCATAGTCACCACACACACAAACACACACACACACGCATACCCTCTTCCACCCCCAGCACCCACACACACTCCCCATCGGTCAATCAACTCGACTAAAGGGCTGCTGGCTAATGACCCTCGATCATTTGTTGTTTGGTAAAATGTATGTCATAATTATCATCTCTGTATTCCAATAGTCTAAGCTTTGCCAATACTCATTGCCCCCCCCCCCCCCTTTCTCCCATCCCTTGTCTCTCTCTCTCTCTCTCTCTCTCTCTCTCTCTCTCTCTCTCTCTCTCTCTCTCTCTCTCTCTCTCAGCTTGGGGATATTTTACGCTTTCTGCCAAATGGTCACTATGGCTTTCTAAGGTATTTAGGAATGTAGGCATTTTATATACATACAGTGTTTAGTTAATTTTAAAAAAAAAAGATGTTTATATTCTATTTTATTTTTGTAAACGGATTTCGAGTACATCCTCAGCGTCCCCTGCTTGGATGTCTTTATTGTAAAATGACCGACCGGCTTCAAGTTTACCAGTAGCGTTGTTTCAGCAGATCTTTTATACGGATGAGCCCTCTTTGAAGTTGTGGTCCTGATTCGGCCCTTTGCAATCCTATAAACAATGACTAACTAACAACTAACTAACTAACATCTAACTAACTAACTCTCTCTTTCCCTTTCCCTCACACACCCTTCCAAAGCCATGCCGACTAATCTTCTTCGGGCAATCAACTTTACTAATGGAACTGGCTGATGATTCGTTGCCTCGTTTTTTTGCAAAGTAATAATTATTCTTTGTCTGCTTTAGTAGTAGTAGTAGTAGGAGGAGGAGGAGGAGGAGGAGGAGTTGTAGGAGTAGGAGGAGGAGTGGGGGCAAAACAGGCCGTTGAAGCCTTTTTAAGAGAAAGATGGAGTACGCTGGTTAAACGATCATCTGTGGTGTCCCTACGACCTCCGAGTTAATAGGATAGGATAGGATTCTTCAACTTGGCAATAACTCGGTGGGGTCTGTTGGGCATGTCATTTTCATAAGTATTTCATTCATCACAGCAATAAAACATTTTTTGACTCCAATGGATGTAATCTGTAAATCAAAGATAATGTGACTGGGTTCTCTGGGGATCCAAACATAATTATTTACACCAATCCTTTGTTAGCTTCCTTCTCGCTATTATGTATGTTCCACCTTCTTCACACCTTGACGCGCTAACTGACATCTGCAAGTGAACTCAACTAAATGAGCTTTTCCACCCTTATACTACACTGTGGAGGCAGAATACAGCAGGGTTGCGGGCGTTCTTCCTGTTTTAAATTGACTGTTCGCTTGTTTGTCTTTCTGTGTGTGTCTAGCTTCCCGTTATTTCCTCAACATATTGCTTTGTTATCTTTTGTACATTAATTATTGCATATTTTGATTGCATTTGTGTTTAGTTCAGTTGTCCGGTTTTGATGTTTCAATTGTTGTCTTTATGTTCAAGGGTGGTGCTAATTTAAGCTTTGCTTTTGTGTGCCCTTATGTATTGCTTGTAATGTTATATTATTGTGCTTACTTATGTTTAAAAAACAACAACATATTTTTAAACCCTGGAAGTACGTCTAACAGGTTTTTAAACGTAATTATGTTTGGTGCATTCTTTTTTTTAGTGAAACGGGTAAATTATTTTCAAGAACACGTGTCACACTTAGTCGACTCACCTTCGTACCCTGATCCACTTATTAAAGATATCGCCACATTCACTGGGTGCACTCAAATCTGTAGTCTACATACGGCGCCAATATTATATAATCCTTACAAACATTTTGTCATCAACCTTTAGAACGATGCTGCCTTTTGCACAGTAGTACTAATAGTACTATATTCCACATACGTACTGTACCCAGTTTGTCTTGGGTTTCCAGACTGTCTGAAAGTACACATTTTCACAGACCCGTGAAGGTAATGGGCCCAGCAGCCTTGAAGAGCAAATGACGAATGAGCAGTGCCTTACTGGCTCGGCTCAAACGCTACGATGTAACTCCAACATGCTAATTGTGAGAAAACGCGGTATAACCTTTATAGCGGAGCACGACATTCCAAGACTGGCAAAAGAGTAATGACATTCCAACACCAATGACATCTAAAATAAAATCTAGAAGGAAATCCAAGACCACTAGCATGGCAAAACATTTTTTTTTAACACTAGCATCGCATTGTAACGTTCCAAGCGCATCGATTAACCTTTATTAGCTGCTCTGTAACATTTTAAGTTCGACGTCAGCGAGTGCAGCCGAAGTTTAAAGAATGTTTTAAAATTCCAAGAACTTTGCAATTAGCATAAAATCACCAAAGGAGTAGTTGATCTGAACGTAAGTAGCACGGGTATAGTGCAATGAGAATTCAACAGCGAACTACTTGATGAAGATTGAGTATTCAAAATACTGCCTTGCAAGCATCTGAGCATGGAATGACAAATGGAATTTCACACACTCACCGATTATACAAGCACGAAGGAGAAATTGCAGTAGGAATTAAAAAGCAATCTTGTCTAAAATCCGGTCCTGTGAAAAGGTGTTTAGCACGATTTTATTTTTAAAAAGTATGCCTGTGTTTAATTTTATTTAACTGATGTTTGTCGAAGTGATTTTAAACGGTGAAATGCCAAGCAAATCAGCGAACGGTTGGCTTGCAAAGGAAATGTTCACACAAACGAATAGAACGACTTTCACGAATAGAGCGAGACTTGGACAAAATTGCCCTAGGAACCAAAGAACATTTCTGGAGTTTCAGCACCGAGTTGCTAGGCCACTACCTAATCTATTACTTCATTAAAAAAAAAAATTATGAAATCGCATATATAGCGGCACATACTCGCTGCTAATACAGCACATCATTGTCTTGAAAACGCAGCGACTTACTCCGAGAAAGTCCTGTGAAGAAAGGAGTTGAACATGAAATTTCAAAACGGTTCGCCTTCAATTAAAATTCGATAGGAATTCCCACGAAATTGCACAGTTAAAAGCAAACATGACTTGACTTGAGTCCAGCACAAAACTGGACTGAACAGCAGCACCAAGTATGAAAGCAACAGAGCATCCTTTTAAGAGCAGCCCCAAGGGTGGGAGGGAGAGGCTTTCATTCAGCAAGATCCCTAAGAGCCTGAGGTAAACAGCATGGGGTCCGTCACAATCTGCACCTTGTTCACGCTGATGAAAGATTGTAAGCACTCCCTCCCCCCAGGTGTTTTAAACTTATAGGTAATGTAAATTTCACATTTCAACACTTTGAAACTTTAACATGAGAGAGCGAGGGAGAGAGAGAGAGTGAGTGAGAGAGAGAGAGTATTTGTAAACTTTTCATTCTATAGATTTCTGACGACCACTGCTTGTGTTTAATAGTCCAAAGTGAATGTAAATTATAATAGCAAGAAAAGTCGTCTATAGGTTTAAGACTGGAATCAACTCCCACTTTCTCTCCGCAACAAACCCTCAATCTCCTCCAGACAGAATCTACAAACTCCTCTCCTCTCCCATCGTCCTTTGCTCCTTACCCATCTTG
>CM072511.1:166115292-166187792 GCA_036898135.1 Oncomelania hupensis
GTGGTACTAATTGTCAGACGGTTTCTTGTATTGACCTGGCCATTATCTATGGTCCATCACGCAGATTATACTATGTGGTACTAATTGTCAGACAGTTTCTTATATTGACCTGGCCATTATGGTCCATCACGCAGATCACTATGTGGTACTAATTGTTAGTCGGTTTCTTGTATTGACCTGGCACCCCTTGGGGTCATGAGCAATCTTGCCACTGTAGATTGTTCAAACCTATAAAGGGAACAGTGAAAGCCACAGTTGAAAACCTGTCTTTCCTTTATAGGCAAGACGCTTCACTGCGGCAACAGTACCCCCGTTGGAGTGCCGGGGGTTTTCAGTATAAATAGTATCCCCACTTTATGGAAATTTAGTGCTTTAAATTCCCACTGTCGCTGTCTTCCTCATTTACTCTTTCCTATTCTTGCTCTGTCCTTCACTCTGCTATACTATCTTCTTCTTCGCTAGATCAATGACCTACCTTTTTTCTTGAAAACTCTTCCTGGACAAGACTCCTTGTTTGTGTATGAGGTCTGTTGGATCAGCTTGGGAGTGTTGGACGCTTTCTGCCGGGTGGTCACTAGGGCTTCCTATGAATGTACTATTTAGCACTATAGGCATTTTATATGTATGTGTTTGGTTGATGATTTATAATGATGTTTGTATTCTATTTTGTTTATGTAACCGGGGTGTTCGCGTAGTTGAGGTCAACCCTCAGCCGTCCCCCGCGTGGGATGTCTTTATTGTAAAGTGACTGGCCGGTGGAGGGCATTCAATTTTCCCACTGGGGTTGTTTCAGCAGATCTTTTATGCGGATCGGGGGTTGTCCGGTCCTGATTTGGCTCGGAAGAGTCCGCTGGACCTAAAGCAACAATAAATCAATCAATCAAAAAAAAGTATTGACCTGGCCATTATTTATGGTCCATCACGCAGATTATACTATGTGGTACTAATTGTCAGACAGTTTCTTATATTGACCTGGCCATTATGGTCCATCACGCAGATCACTATGTGGTACTAATTGTTAGACGGTTTCTTGTATTGACCTGGCCATTATTTATGGTCCATCACGCAGATTATACTATGTGGTTCTAATTGTCAGACAGTTTCTTATATTGACCTGGCCATTATGGTCCATCACGCAGATCACTATGTGGTACTAATTGTTAGATGGTTTCTTGTATTGACCTGGCCATTATTTATGGTCCATCACGCAGATTATACTATGTGGTACTAATTGTCAGACAGTTTCTTATATATTGACCTGGCCATTATGGTCCATCACGCAGATCACTATGTGGTACTAATTGTTAGACGGTTTCTTGTATTGACCTGGCCATTATTTATGGTCCATCACGCAGATTATACTATGTGGTACTAATTGTCAGACAGTTTCTTATATTGACCTGGCCATTATGGTCCATCACGCAGATTACTATGTGGTACTAATTGTCAGACGGTTTCTTATATTGACCTGGCCATTATGGACCATCACGCAGATTATACTATGTGGTACTAATTGTCAGACGGTTTCTTATATAGACCTGGCCATTATGGTCCATCACGCAGATTACTATGTGGTACTAATTGTCAGACGGTTTCTTATATTGACCTGGCCATTATGGTCCATCACGCAGATTACTATATGGTACTAATTGTTAGACGGTTTCTTATATTGACCTGGCCATTATGGTCCATCACGCAGATTACTATGTGGTACTAATTGTCAGACGGTTTCTTATATTGACCTGGCCATTATGGTCCATCACGCAGATTATACTACGTGGTACTAATTGTCAGACGGTTTGTTATATTGACCTGGCCATTATGGTCCATCACGCAGATTACTATGTGGTACTAATTGTCAGACGGTTTCTTATATTGACCTGGCCATTATGGTCCATCACGCAGATTACTATGTGGTACTAATTGTCAGACGGTTTCTTATATTGACCTGGCCATTATGGTCCATCACGCAGATTATACTACGTGGTACTAATTGTCAGACGGTTTGTTATATTGACCTGGCCATTATGGTCCATCATGCAGATTATACTACGTGGTACTAATTGTCAGACGGTTTGTTATATTGACCTGGCCATTATGGTCCATCACGCAGATTACTATGTGGTACTAATTGTCAGACGGTTTCTTATATTGACCTGGCCATTATGGTCCATCACGCAGATTACTATGTGGTACTAATTGTCAGACGGTTTCTGATATTGACCTGGACATTATGGTCCATCACGCAGATTACTATGTGGTACTAATTGTCAGACGGTTTCTGATATTGACCTGGACATTATGGTCCATCACGCAGATTACTATGTGGTACTAATTGTCAGACGGTTTCTTGTATTGACCTGGCCATTATGGTCCATCATGCAGATTACTATGTGGTACTAATTTTCAGACAGTTTGTTATATTGACCTGGCCATTATGGTCCATCACGCAGATTACTATGTGGTACTAATTGTCAGACGGTTTGTTATATTGACCTGGCCATTATGGTCCATCACGCAGATTACTATGTGGTACTAATTGTCAGACGGTTTCTTGTATTGACCTGACCATTATGGTCCATCACGCAGATTACTATGTGGTACTAATTGTCAGACGGTTTCTTGTATTGACCTGACCATTATGGTCCATCACGCAGATTACTATGTGGCACTAATTGTCAGACGGTTTCTTGTATTGACCTGACCAATATGGTCCATCACGCAGATTACTATGTGGTACTAATTGTCAGACGGTTTCTTGTATTGACCTGACCATTATGGTCCATCACGCAGATTACTATGTGGTACTAATTGTCAGACGGTTTCTTATAATGACCTGGCCATTATGGTCCATCACGCAGATTCCTATGTGGTAGTAATTGTCAGACGGTTTCTTATATTGACCTGGCCATTATGGTCCATCACGCAGAGTACTATGTGGTACTAATTGTCAGACGGTTTCTTATATTGACCTGGCCATTATGGTCCATCACGCAGAGTACTATGTGGTACTAATTGTCAGAGGGTTTCTTATATTGACCTGGCCATTATGGTCCATCACGCAGAGTACTATGTGGTACTAATTGTCAGACGGTTTCTTATATTGACCTGGCCATTATGGTCCATCACGCAGAGTACTATGTGGTACTAATTGTCAGACGGTTTCTTATATTGACCTGGCCATTATGGTCCATCACGCAGATTACTATGTGGTACTAATTGTCAGACGGTTTCTTATATTGACCTGGCCATTATGGTCCATCACGCAGAGTACTTTGTGGTACTAATTGTCAGACGGTTTCTTATATTGACCTGGCCATTATGGTCCATCACGCAGAGTACTATGTGGTACTAATTTTCAGACGGTTTCTTATATTGACCTGGCCATTATGGTCCATCACGCAGATTACTATGTGGTACTAATTGTCAGAGGGTTTCTTATATTGACCTGGCCATTATGGTCCATCACGCAGAGTACTATGTGGTACTAATTGTCAGACGGTTTTTTATATTGACCTGGCCATTATGGTCCATCACGCAGAGTACTATGTGGTACTAATTGTCAGAGGGTTTCTTATATTTACCTGGCCATTATGGTCCATCACGCAGAGTACTATGTGGTACTAATTGTCAGACGGTTTCTTATATTGACCTGGCCATTATGGTCCATCACGCAGAGTACTATGTGGTACTAATTGTCAGAGAGTTTCTTATATTGACCTGGCCATTATGGTCCATCGCTCAGATTACTATGTGGTACTAATTGTCAGACAGTTTCTTATATTGACCTGGCCATTATGGTCCATCACGCAGAGTACTATGTGGTACTAATTGTCAGACGGTTTCTTATATTGACCTGGCCATTATGGTCCATCACGCAGAGTACTATGTGGTACTAATTGTCAGAGGGTTTCTTATATTGACCTGGCCATTATGGTCCATCACGCAGAGTACTATGTGGTACTAATTGTCAGACGGTTTCTTATATTGACCTGGCCATTATGGTCCATCACGCAGAGTACTATGTGGTACTAATTGTCAGACGGTTTCTTATATTGACCTGGCCATTATGGTCCATCACGCAGAGTACTATGTGGTACTAATTGTCAGACGGTTTGTTATATTGACCTGGCCATTATGGTCCATCACGCAGATTACTATGTGGTACTAATTGTCAGACGGTTTCTTATATTGACCTGGCCATTATGGTCCATCACGCAGATTCCTATGTGGTACTAATTGTCAGACGGTTTCTTATATTGACCTGGCCATTATGGTCCATCACGCAGATTACTATGTGGTACTAATTGTCAGACGGTTTCTGATATTGACCTGGCCATTATGGTCCATCACGCAGAGTACTATGTGGTACTAATTGTCAGACGGTTTCTTATATTGACCTGGCCATTATGGTCCATCACGCAGAGTACTTTGTGGTACTAATTGTCAGACGGTTTCTTATATTGACCTGGCCATTATGGTCCATCACGCAGATTCCTATGTGGTACTAATTGTCAGACGGTTTCTTATATTGACCTGGCCATTATGATCCATCATGCAGATTACTATGTGATACTAATTGTCAGACGATTTCTTATATTGACCTGGCCATTATGGTCCATCACGCAGATTACTATGTGGTACTAATTGTCAGACGGTTTCTTATATTGACCTGGCCATTATGGTCCATCACGCAGATTACTATGTGGTACTAATTGTCAGACGGTTTCTTATATTGACCTGGCCATTATGGTCCATCACGCAGATTACTATGTGGTACTAATTGTCAGACGGTTTCTTATATTGACCTGGCCATTATGGTCCATCACGCAGAGTACTATGTGGTACTAATTGTCAGAGGGTTTCTTATATTTACCTGGCCATTATGGTCCATCACGCAGAGTACTATGTGGTACTAATTGTCAGACGGTTTCTTATATTGACCTGGCCATTATGGTCCATCACGCAGAGTACTATGTGGTACTAATTGTCAGACAGTTTCTTATATTGACCTGGCCATTATGGTCCATCACGCAGATCACTATGTGGTACTAATTGTCAGACGGTTTCTTATGTTGCTCTTCTTGTATAGCGCTTTTCCAGCTCAACAGCTGCTCAAGGCACTGGCCAATACAGTGCATGCCCTGCGTGGGATGCCTTTAGTGTAAAGTGACCGGCTGGTGGAGTGCCTTCAGTCTCTCTCTCTCTCTCTCTCTCTCTCTCTCTCTCTCTCTCTCTCTCTCTCTCTCTCTTCTCAGATATAGAAAGCAAGGTTAGTTAGTTAGTTATTCATTGCTTACAGGGTCCAACGGACTGCAAAGAGTCGAATCAGGACCACAAAATCAAAACTACAACTTGGATGAAAGAGGACTCACTCTTAATCCGTATAAAAGATCTGCTGAAACAACCCTAATGGTAACGCTGAAGGCACTCCACCAGTCGGTCACTTTACAATAAAGGCATTTTACGTAGGGGACGCTGAAGCTATACTCCAGTTTATTGGACCCCCGTTTACAAAATCAAAATAGAATACAAACATCATTATATTATATCAACAAAACCCATACATATAAAATGCCTACATTGCTAAATAATAATATCATAAGAAGCCCCAATGACCATTTGGCAGAAAGCGTCCAATATTCCTAAACTGATCCAACAGACGACATACACAAATGAGGAGTTTTGTCCCGGAAGAGTTTTCAAGAAAAAAAGGTAGGTGACTGGTCTAGAGGAGAAGATAGTATAGTAGATTGGTAGAACAGAGTAGGAATGAGAACTAGAAAGAACAAAGGAGAAAGACAGCGACAGTGGGGATTTAATGCACTAAATTTCCAGAAAGTGGGGATACTATTTGTACAGAAACCCCAGGCACCTCCACAGGGGAAGAAAGCTAGGATATAAGTAATTATAAATAAGTCTTAATCTGAATATATATAGCAAAAATGTATCAGAATTTGAAATAGCTCGGTAGTATGAAGGACTAAGTATTATATACATGTATAACCACGGTCTTTGGTAGTGAAATAATAATAATAATAATACAGGATGCTATATACGCGCCTTTCCCCAAATCAATCGGGCTCAAAGCGCGGCGATCTATACCAACATACACGCTCACCGAAGTGTACGAGGTTGTACTACTTGCATCTTGATCGCAAGGGTTGGAGCCTGGCGAATTATTTGCCCGACGTCAGTGTTGGTACTGTGTTTAGGATTTAAGATCACGATTTTGACACAGGAGTAGATTAGATAATCAGTATTTATAGGGTCGAGCGGACTGCTAAGAGCCAAATCAGGACAAAACTATTCAAAATCACATTAGACCGCTAACACATTAACTTATAATAAAAGATGTACGTAAAACTTGCAGTACTGATCAAATTTAAGCAAGCCTACAAACAAGCTTTGACACAAGATGTTAGCTATAAATGCATACACACTAGTATGGGGTGTCGGATAGTGCAGTGGTTGGAGCACTCGCTACTGTGTCGAAAGTTAAGCACCGTCCGGTGCGGTTAGCACTTGGATGGGTGACCGCTAAAACGTGAAGCGACAAATAACAACGCCCCCAGTTGACTCAACTGTGATTGAGTACCTACTCTCTTGAGGGTGGGGAAGGTAAAGCAGCGAGGGAGAGAGTTGGGCATCACCCTCATTACGCTGGCACAAGATAAGTGTGATCTCCAACATCACGCTCCCCTACGGCCACAAGGCTATGGGACTACCTTTACCTTTTACCTAGTATGTTGAATGACAGAACACCAACAGTACCAGCTACACATAGAAATTTCTTTGCGTGAGTACAAGTTACTCTTCATTTAGCAACACTAGTTTACACTAATCTTTCCGCAGTTTATTTGCTGACAGGATAGCGATATGAATAGCGGTGATAAAACGAAGTTCTTGCAGCCAGTACTGAAAATTCACGTGAACAAAGACGAATTCGCGGAACTTCGATTTTCTTAATCAGTCAAACTATCACAGTATCAGTAACCTTCCTCACATCCGCCTGTTCCTCCTCTTATTCTTCGTCCTCCTCCTGATTCTTCTGCTTCTTCCTTTCACTAATATGTATTTGCGACTTGCTTCTTCCTAATATGAGACTATAAAATCCAATGGTTGTTTTGTAGTACATAAAGACTGCACAATGTGTAGCGTAAGCATTGAAAGTCACATCTCCTCTGATGAGATCTTTGGTAGAGTTGCAAACGCGTCAGGAGAACCAGGATTTTTGAATGCAGGTAATGTATAGCCTACCACATTTGAATTAAATAGACTTAAATATTGTTCTGCAGAAAGCGCCTTAAATTACACTGGATGAATTAGAACAGCCCTGTCTAAGTGAACGAGTTCAAATACCATTTTTCACAATCTTCACTGAGATGAAGAGGGTAGTCAGCTAAAAGAAGAGCCAATGCAATTCAGGTCTATTTGAAGGCGGACAGCTTTTAGCGCGCGGTGTGAAAAACAGTTAAGCAGTTCCTGGAGCCTAAGTTCCCCAACAGCTGTTGTTATGTTTAGATGCATTGCAATGGCAGATCTCCGTAGTTTATGATATGGGTTACGTTAAAATAATTAAAACCCAAACCACTTTCGGTTGTAAAGCCTGTTTTACCTGATGCGATGATGTCCGATCTGTACTGTGTGAATAAAATGTGTCACTCACAATTTATCACCAATCTAAAGGCATCTAGTATAATATCAAACTTACGTAACTTACAAGGTATATACAGGCATGTTGTATAATGTGGAGCTTATACAAATCACAAAGCTAAGTACACATGTCGTATATATATATCGTTGAAGGCAGAAGGTCTTCAATGGGAACGTAATAAAGAGGAGGAAGACTGTATTAGATTCACAAAATTAAATTATATGCTGATAGTGATATGCTGTTAGTAGTAATACAGATTTATTGGACATCTACACAGTGATCTTACTTCCCACAGGGAATCAAGGTGAATCTAAATCTAACTGTAGTAGATCAGGTTCTCTGAGAGGCTATCAAGGTACTCGGACACGCTGCATCGACACCGCACATTAATGAAATTGGCTATGAAATGAAATGGATCTGCCAAGTTGATAGAAGAATAACATGTAGCAGACTCCCAGACAAAATTTCGAAGAAAACGCCACCGCCACACTTCTCAACGTTTTGGTACAGAAGTGACAGCAACATTTTTGGTTTGAATCAGGCTTGCAGCGTTCACGCTCTCGCCTTCCTTTTAACGTTCAAAGTACATAATAATATTATACATGTATATTACGTATATTAATATTTTCAGCTATTTGGCCTGGTTCGGTTCCAAATCACTAAAATATCAGCTTTTGAACCTTTAGCTTTCTCGTTGACCGTAGCTGTGTCCATATTGTAAACCTCTGTCCTTGTTGGATTCTGTCTCTACTAGTGTGTGGGTTTTTGTGTGCTCTGAAACCTCTCCGTCGCTTTCTTTCGCTGTCGGCGGTGACAGCCTCCACTTCCTGGCCGGTCTGCTGATTTGGCACATCAGACGTTGTAAGGAACACGCGCTCAGCTGTCCAACTTCACTTCACTATCGACACCGAAATGAACTTCGAAGCGTTTGTATTTCTGTCCCTTAACTGTTTTTACCATAGTGAAGATTCTGTACACTTGTGGGGCTTTCGCGTTTGCTTTTAGTTTCGCTTGCTGCCCAGAATATCAGAATGGTGCTATATTGATAGCCTTCGGGTTTGGCGAGGAAATTGGTGGCTGAGCAGGAGGTAAGGGAAGAAGGTTTCTAGTCTAGTCTGGCATTTAAACCCTTGTAGGGTTGGCTTGAGGGCAGCCTCAGCTGAAAGGACGTTCCTTTCTGTCCGCTTAACTTTAATCTGGAACTTTTAAGCTAGAACTTTAAAGAAAAATAAAATGTTCGACTCGGAAGGCCTAACTTGAGAGAAAAAATAAAAGTGAGAATGGAATTGTCTTGAAACCTCACGACTGTTGGGGTAGAATTTTGTAAGAACGCTTTTGCTAGCCATTTGTCCTGTACTTTTTTTTTAAATGTCAACAAATATTGGCATGACGAGCGCTGAAACCTTACAATCATTTGCTATCAACGAAGAAAAACTGGATGACTGAAATCTAAAATCTTGCAGCTTGCTAGCAACCAACCTAATATGATTGAACCAAAACGAATGCCAGTGCTGGCGGCCAGTTTAATGATGAAAACCTCGAGTCGAACTTTTCCATGATTGTTTGACAGTATAATTTAGGAGAATAACTGATGTTTAAATACATTTACTGATATCTTCCGAAAAGTCTGCTTTAGTTTTGTATTAAAGGTGACTTATTATTATGCCATTCGGAGATTGGAACTTGGAAGAGGATGACCACACATAAACATTCCTTTGCCACACTACCGTTCCTAACAGATTTATGAATGCTGTTTGTCGCTATTGTAGCGTGGGATGTACGCTGGGTGATTCTGTACCTGCATACACATGTCAATAATTTTTTGTGTGGTAAACTTACAAAATGTCAGACAGTTTGTTGAACACGCGAGTCCTGAAAGACAATCCGCCTAACACAACAACGCTGTTTGAAAGTTGCTTCCTTACATAAACTGGAGTACGAGATTGCTGTAAACTTTAGGTCAGGCCTATGAAGTTTGGCCTGTTTATATATCATATGCTGCCACAATACGCTAATCTAACAACAATCTGTCAATGTTCTGTGAAACATACATCTAACAAGAATATAGATTTGCTGTTACTTCGAGGTCGTACATCTGAAGTTTGTCGTGTATTTATAAATCAATCAATGGGGCATTAAAAAAAATTCAGGCCCAAAAATGGATCGGATGTAAAAATGGTTCAGAGATAAAAAGTGTTGAGATGTACAAAATGGTTCAGATGTAAAAAGCAGTTCAGATGTAGAGTGTTCAGAATTTTAAAAAAAATTTTCATATCTTAAAAGGTTTCTGCATACATGTAGAAATGGTTCCAGTATGTAAAAAGCGTTCAGCTCTAAAAAGGTCGAAATGCGTACTTAGAACGTTCAATTCAAAACATTTATATACAAGAACACAGCTTGAAATCTCTCTCTTCTGTAAATAAAATGTCAGGAATCACTCCACAGTCATTTCAGACACAATAGCTAGCTTCTTCCATTATATGTAGTTTAAATCACTTCTTAAAATGCGTACTCTTAAGCAACACTGGCCCAGGCTACCTTTGGAGACTTTGGAGAACTGCATCACAGACATTAAGTCATGGATGACACTCAACAAGCTTTTAAAAGCTTAATGACGATAAAACCGAAGCCCTCCTCATTCACAAGCACAACACCTCCTCCTCGCTCTCGCCTCTCCGAGTATCGCTTACAGTAGGGACAACAAACATTCAGTTCTCATCCTCAGCGAGAAATCTCGGCTACATTCTCTCCGACGACCTGTCCCTCAACAACCACATCTCCAATGCCTGTCGCTCTGCATACACGGCCATACGCCAAATCAGCTCCTTTCGCCACTATCTTACAGTCAACGCCACCAAAACCCTAGTCTGCGCTCTCGTCCTTTCTCGTCTTGACTATTGCAACTCTCTCCTCGCTGGCTCCCCAAAACACATCATTGACAAACTACAAAAGGTTCAGAACTCAGCAGCTAGACTAGTATTCCGAGCAAAGAAACGCGATCACATCACACCTCTACTACATTCCCTTCACTGGCTTCCTATGCAAGCACGCGTAGAGTACAAACTCTCTGTTCTCTGTCACAACTTCTTCACAGATTCTTGTCCTTCCTACCTTGCTGATCTACTGTCTGTCTACTCCCCTTTACGCTTTTTAAGATCTTCTGCTGACACTCGCACACTCAAGGTTCCCGTCACCCGCACTAAGACATACGGCCAACGTGCATTCGCTTACTCCGCACCCAAGCAGTGGAATTCCCTTCCCTCCCATATCCGCAACATACAATCAACACATTATTCAGACTGATTTGTATCCGGCTGCCATTCTCTCCTCTTTTGTCTCTGTCTGATCCGTAAGTGTGTACACGGCTGTAAATATTTATACTGTTTTCTTTCCTGGGTCTAACCGGGCATATAAATAGCTGTGAACAGGTTTTTGCTACTCTATTTTTGTCATTTTTGTACATAGTTGTAAATAGTTTTTGTTTTTACTGTTCCGTCTTTTGGTGTATCGTAGCAAAAGCGATGTTTGATCGAGTGCATGTGTTTTTATGTAATGACAATGTAAAGCGCGGTGAGTCTGGTCGTAGGCTGGAGTACCCGCTATATTAACATCCGTTATTACTATTATTATCATTACCTTATTCGTTGTCTAGTACAAGCAGTCATATAAATGCTATTTAAAAAAATTAAATATTAACTTGCTTTTCAGTGTACTCAGCTTATAAATAGTACAAATATTGCGCTCCTATAAATCCACAACTAATAATTACCTGAAACACATATTTCGTCAAGCACACAAAATACTTTGAACAAATGGATCTGCAGCTGATTATTATCTAAAACACACACTTTCCATTTTCGAATAAATAGGACTAGAAACTTTAACAAAACACACAAAACACTGTGAACAACGAGGTCGTTTATTGTCTAAGACACAAAAGCAACGCTGGCCTCTTCAAAAGCACCTTTCGTCGTCTGTATCCATCATACACACGCACAGGAACAATTATTTACAGTAATTAAAAGCTGGCTGATGAGGTGAAAGGAAGAAGGCTGTGTTAGCAGCAGAAAGCAGAAAGCGCTCCCTTGAAGAAAACAGGCGGTGCCTCCTTTTCAATTTCAGGGTGTTCCCCTACAACATCCCCAATGTGGGAAAACGTTGTTCAATGCATTATCAAGCTTAAATGAACACACAACTTTACAGGCTTGAACCCAAAAAAACTGACCTTCTTTGCACAGTTCAGATGAAGCAGTTCTAAAAATACAGGCGTCATGGTACTTACACTATGTAAAAATCAAAAAGCATAATAATATTAAACCGTGTGTGGTTAACTTTTAAAGTATTCAGTGTTATCACATCGCATCACATCACATGCACTTGAAGTATTTGCATGGAGGCGCTGTAAAGATTAGGGTGTCTACACGTGCAGGGAAGTTAAAGATGGCAGTTACTAAGCTAAGCTTTGGAAACAGCTTTCCGGTGCATTTACAACCTTGGTTTGGCATGTGTGCTATCACACAACGTCACAGAAGAAAGAGAGCGAGATTGAGCACAAACGAACTGACAAACTGAAATGTTGAATCCAGACAATTGCAGAACACCAGAGATCAAGAATGATTTGGTTACGATCTGCGCAGGTTGCTTGACGTCATAGTAATGACGGACAAACGCACGGTAGTATGTTAAAATCCTGACACTATCTCTAAAGCGTGCCATCGCAGAACGCCCGACAATGTCAGAGAGATGACGAAAATGGAATACAAAAACACCATTGTAATATGTTAAAATCCTGACACCATTCCCGAGCGTGCCATCACAGAACGCCGGACATTGTCAGAGCAGTTAAGGCGATCCAGCAGAAGCACTGACAAGGATCAGGTCAAGACGCCGAATCGCGGTATGCTACAGGGTATGAAAGAGACTGAGCACAAAAGATGAACTGTATGTTAAAATTCAAACCCAATGTTTTGTAAGTTTTTTTGTTTTGTTTTGTTTTGTTGTTTTTTCTTGCTGCAGTTTATTATCCCTTTCTATCGGGAAACTCTGGGCCGCCTCTCCCGGGGAAGGCGTAGTCGCAGCCAGTGGCGCGCCCAAACCCTACCTACCTAACATTATTTGTGAAGTTTTGAAATATTTGCTGGGGGAGCAAACCGGAGTACCCGGAGAAAACCCCCGAGACGTTGCCCGAGTCAAAAGTAAATAATATTCGGAGAAACATAACGCCTAGATGCTGGATCGAACCCACACCTGTCAGGCGCCATTGGTTTCATTTGTCCCGCCTTAGCCCACTTGGCCACAACGCTCGCCAAGTGGCGAAGATTAGACAGTATTATTGAAAGAACGCCAGATGAGTATGCCTATATAATATGCCTGCTAAAGGTGAGCTTTAGCTAAAGAATTTCCAACACAACTACAGTTCCATAACAAGAAAATAATGCACAAATACGCCAGTTTTGACAATTTATATTTCATAGACAAATAAATGTTATACTGGCTGAAGATTCAAAGCCTCACGGCGAAAAAAAACAGTTCAGAGGCGCAAATTGTATCTAGTCTTGATAGTATACATAGATTTTTAAAAAAAGTCATTTCTCGTTCAAGCTGTTCGTTTTCACAACGGCAGTATATATTTTTCTTTTCAAACTGCGTTGATGTGCCCCAGTCCATCGCACTGCAGAGCAAGAAGACGATCCATTGTTTTGCATAGCTTTTTGCTAATACCTAGACACAACATGGTGCCAAAATATTACTACTTTGCTGCCCTTCGCTTCAGACACTTGTTTCTCTTTGTAGATTATGGCAAAGTATTTGCTACTAATGTTAGTTGCAGAAATCACAGAAACCTACATTCTATAGATCTACATTTTTTGATCGAGCAATTTTCTTGAACACATTCCTTGAGTCTTTCTATAAGAAGAAGACACGCATAAACAAAACAATTTGTCCCCAGAGGCCACTAGACATGTCATCAAACTCAACAAAAAAAAAAGGTTTCAAATATGGATTATTTGAAAAGCTTCTGACAACTCAAAGAAGCACAATGTTCCATACAAGACAGATATCAATTGCTTGCCGTGGTCCTGATTCTGCTTTATGCAATCCACTGAACCCTATAAATAATGAATAACTAACTCAGAATGTTGCAGTTTATATAAACAGTGACCTCTTTTTGAACTTTAAAACAACAAAACAGATTCACACAGTTCCACTCGTTCTGGATATGTCATCTCCAAATCAATTATTAAAGCAAACTTCGACGAAAGGCTTCCTACAGCCATCAGCGCCAATCAACAGAGCTGAAGCTATAAGAACGTCGTTCTACAGCTGTTGTGGGGGGGGGGGGGGGGGGGTGGAGCTGGGGGGAAGATGGCAGGTGATGCAGTAACATGCAGAAGAAGACGGCTCCCTTCAACCCCTTGCCTATGCAATGGGCGTACACATGCTTAAGTAAAAGCGTCCTCGCCCTGTATAGATCTCTGTACCCCTTCTTACTGCTGGGTTAAATCAGATGATGATGATGATAAATAATAATAGTATTTATATAGCGCTTTTTCCTAATGACATCAGTTCAAAGCGCAGTTCTCACGCATTTATACTTAACGTTAACATCGACATACATACGATGGGGATCACTCTGCGCATGCAGAAGTGGATGAGATAGTATATATAATATATATATATAGATTTGTTTAGTTTTTAATGTCTTCTTCACTGAAATGTTAAGTAAATAAAACAAAAGAAAGAAAAATACATGCGCACACTTGCACCCACACCCACGTCCACACCCACGTCCACACCCACGCCCACACCCACGTCCCACTCACACAAACACCGCGAAATAACCCGGACCCATCAACCACAGTTGAACACATTGCTACTGTTAAACCAAGACCCACCGGTTGATCATTACCAGCCAACCACTGACAGTCTTGCACAGTGTGCACCTTAAACAGTTAATGACAGTCTGATCCACGCACTCACACAAACACATTGATCCCGTTTCTACCACAGTATTGAATACAATTGTCCTATGCCTGTGTGGATTTCATTTAAAACGCAAAGGCCGCACATATTGGTCTCCGAAAGCCACGTCTTATTTATAGTCTTATAGCCATTCTCATCTCCTCCTTTTGTAAGAAACCAGTAGTATTATTTGTGAACACTAATTACCGAAATTAAACTTCGAGAATGTACTTACACATGTTTCACACACAGCGTCGGTAGTACAACGTCAAAGCATCACATAATATAATTTCAAATCGCAAGCTTATTGCACTTCGTTTATGTTGAGATGCGCAGCAATAGTGGCCAGAAGACCACACAGACCAGGTGCTAAGTACATGTACCAACGACACTTTGTATTGGCGTCCCACTGCAAACTGATCACAGTGTTCAGCAGCTGTATAAGAGGGTATTGCCTGGAAGAACCTAGTAGAGGCAGGTATAATTATTCCTCCGTGCTCACGCTTAGCTCGGGGGAGGGGGGGGGGGGCTTTCTTTTTGGAAAAAGGAAGGATGAGGAGGTATGTTCTGACTACTGAGGCTGCGTAACGTTCATACAGCGTTGCTGAGACTAGACGGTAAGACCAGACCTGCTCCCTCCCCATTCTTTGTCTAAGCAGACGGTCGACTACGAACTGCAGGTTTTCTTGAAGTTTGTCACCAGCTCACATCGGGATCGCTTTCCCTTCTCATCGTAACAGATAGGAACTTTGAACAGGTATGCGCATTGAGCTCAGTTTTATTGGGGAAATCGCGCTATAGAAAAGCCTCTTATTATTATTATTATTATTATTATTATTATTATTATTATTATTATTATTATTATTATTATTATTATTATTATTATTCGTTTTCGTAAAATAAGGGATTAAGATAACCACTTCCGGCTTAGTGGGTAGGCCTCCTCTCCTTGTGAGGAGGAAAGAGAGAGGAAATGGGAGATATGGGGAGGGGTAGGTGGGGGGGAGCTTTGCATAGTCTCGGCTACACTGTATGCCAAACGTTAAATAAGTGTAATTGCATGTTTGTTGTGAGTGTTGTGCTGTCAGCTGGGAGCAGATTGGAGAGAGAGAAAGGGAGCGAATAACTTACAAGTTCCGTTTAATATTATTAACAGTTAAAATTAGTTGGTATAGCGCAGATTTGGAGGTTTGGGCGCCTGGAACTGTTTCTCCAAGATGGCTATCAACGTCGGTGCTTACTCGTCGGCCACGTGGATTTGCCCAGTCTAGCATGGCGCGAAGACTATCTAGGGTTTCCCTGTAACCTTTGAATACACTCGCTAAAGGGAGCAGCGTGCAGTGTTGATGTTGCCGATGTCAGGGTTATCGTTCACCCGCTAAGCTAACTCCCGCTCGTCAGTGGGGGAAGATGCGCTATGCCTTTACAGAGCGTCAGAGGTCGAGCAGGACTCGCCTAAACATTGTAACAGTGGCCTGGTTTAGTACAATCCTTACTCTTATGTTTCAGTTTAACTTAATTTATTTAGACGTTGTTATACAGCTAAGCTTAAAAGACCCCCGACTCGAAGGCTTTAGTTTACTTTTATCGAAAGCGGGTTTATTTTAAATTTCGAATTGCTATCCCATTACACAATAATAATAATAATAATAATAATAATAATAATAATAATAATAATAATAATAATAATAATAATAATAATAATAATAATAATAATAAATTGCATTAATACTGCGCATTTTTCATTAGAATAACAACTCAATGCGCTTACACACATCATTCGTACGCATCATCACAATGTTGGCTGGCTAGCTAACACCTGCTGCTATTAATAGACTTTGGTAGCTGCTGTTGTTAGCTCCACAATGTTTGCTGTCTAGCTAACGGTTGCTGCTATTATTAGGCACGAAAAACTACGGAGTTCATTCATTTAAAAACTATATACTTTGTAAAGAATTTTTTTTAATTTTAGGCTTACTTTTTTCAGTGGGGCAACACACACTGTGAACGTTAAGAGAATGTGTGTGGGGGTGGGGGTGGCGTGGTCACAGTGGGTCTCTTTAACTTACAGTGGGTTCCTTTAACTTACAGTGGGTCTCTTTAACTTACAGAGGATCTCTTTAACTTACAGTGGGTCTCTTTAACTTACAGTGGGTCTCTTTAACTTACAGTGGGTCCCTTTAACTTACAGTGGGTCTCTTTAACTTACAGTGGGTCTCTTTAACTTACAGTGGGTCCCTTTAACAGTGGGTCTCTTTAACTTACAGTGGGTCCCTTTAACTTACAGTGGGTCTCTTTAACTTACAGTGGGTCTCTTTAACTTACAGTGGGTCCCTTTAACTTACAGTGGGTCTCTTTAACTTACAGTGGGTCTCTTTAACTTACATGCGTGAGAAGATGGCTGCTGGTCGTTGACATCATGTTGAGACTAATGTATTATAGGAAGAAGTATCAGCGACGAGAAAATAATGAAACTTTGGAGTAGTAGATTCTTTCCTACAAATTGTTTTGTTTCATATTTGACTGTGGATTTGGTTACGTCTGAAATTGGCCATATCTCATGGACTTTTTTGTTCTTTGTTCTGAGAGCATTATCTTTTCTGCCCTAAAATTGTATTTCCCACTACTTTTAGTGAATATTTTATCAACTCCACAATTTAAAATGATAAAGAACTGTTCTGTTTGGTCAATCTGAAAATATTTGTGCAATTAAATGCCATCATCATCATCATCATCATCATCATCATCATCATCATCATCATCATCATCATCATCATCATCATCATCATCATCATCATCATCAGGAGTAAGTGAAGCGTGTAGGTAGCTGGATGTCCGCGCATGTGTGCGATGGAGTGTGTGCTTGTGTGTGCACATAGGTTTTTGTGTATGTAGTACATACATTGGGATGTGTGTAGGTGGGTGAATGTGGGTACACGCGTGTGGTTAGATAGGTGCGCGTGGGGGTGGATGTGCAGGCAATCATTTCGGGTTCCGGTCTGTCAAAACTCTCATTCTCTTATGACAGTCGTAACACATTGAAGTATTTCTGTAGAGAATTGAGAGAGAGAGAGAGAGGGGGGGGGGGTGAGAGGGAGAGGAGTTGGGGTGGGGAAAACATCAAATGGGGAGGTACATCCACAATTTACCAGCAGGTAAACGACAGTCCTGTTGCTTGTCAATCTGAACTCTCTTTCACCAATTGCAGCCCTAACACACTGCAGCGTTATTTCACACAGTTAATTAAGAGAGAGAAAGAAAAGATAAGATAAGATAACAATTTTATTATGCAAGGGTAAAAGTTTGTACATCTTGCCCTTGGGGCTGTAACAATAACTGTTAAATACAAGTCAATGTTATAACATTCACATCTTGGAACAATAACAAATAAACAAATCCATCATTAGATAAAAACATTTGCAAACAAATGAGAGAGAGAGAGAGAGAGAGAGAGAGAGAGAGAGAGAGAGAGAGAGAGAGAGAGAGAGAGAGAGAGAGAGAGAGAGAGAGATGCATTTTATCCAGCTGTACGCATCGCAGTAGTCCTATGCGGCAACGAGATGTGGAACTAAATAAGATCGTCAATCTCTGAAACTCTCATTGAAGGGGCTGTTTTTTTTTTTTTTCTTTTTTAATACGTAGATCGTCATTTTTTTTTTTTTGAGGATATAGTTCAACTTTAAAGTTGTTGGCGCTATCCCATTCACAGGATTGAAATGCACAGTAAAACTATTACCGTCATTGGTTCTAACGGATAAAAGATTGGTACGTCTGTACCTTTTTTTTAATCTCATTCCACCAATTTACTAGTCTACCCGATAGAGAATGACAAGACAGTATTGGCCGATAGAGAATGACAAGACAGTATTGGCCGATAGAGAATGACAAGACGGTATTGGCCGATAGAGAATGACAAGACAGTATTGGTGCTTTTACCGTCTGTATACTGCCACTTACGGCCTTCGCCCTTGAATGCGACACGCAGCTTTGACATAGGGACTTACTGTTAAAGGGAAGTAAGTTTGTTAAATCCTGTCGACGTTCACGGGCTGTTTCCGGTTGTCTTTCTTGGATCCTACTAGGAATTTCAGTTTACTTTTCATTTAAAGCTATTGTGAATTAAGTTTTTGTTGAAAACATGGGGTGGGGGTAGTGGTGCAGAGGGGTTGGTGGAGGAGAGGGAGCAAAGTGATGGGGAGGGGGAGAGAGGAGGGGACGGAGGGAAGAAATACACAATTTCATATTTTGCCTCGAAGCTGTTTATTCATTACGCCCACATAAGCCAAACTTGCATTTTGTACGACTTGCCTTGTTTGTACGCTTTCTTGGCCTGTGGTTGCATACAACAGCAGCTACCTTCCTCATTCTTTGGCAGTGCGACAGAGAATGTTAGACAAACACGCTGACTGTCTGTGCATACTATGCACACTGACAAACACACAGGCATACGCTGACTGAAACAAGAAGAACCAGAAAGCTGGCTAATGTTGTATGTTATATCCATACAATAGCATAGCGTAGGTGAATTATTATTATATACTGATCCACGTGTCAGGGAAGTGCCTGCTGCCTGTGCTGGAGAGAGAGAGAGAGAGAGAGAGAGAGAGAGAGAGAGAGAGAGAGAGAGAGAGAGAGAGAGAGAGAGAGAGAGTATTTGGACAAGTCGAGAGAGAGATGAGCTCGGGGGAAGGAGAGGGGAGGGGGAAAGAGAATTACTGGTATGCAACGAAGATTAGAAGGCTATTAGCGCCATGCCTGTCCTATCCTATCCTTTCCTATCCTATCCCGTAACTCGGAAGTCGCTGGGGTACCACAGATGATCGTTTAACCAGCGTACTCCATCGTTTTCTGTTCTCAGCAACCCTCATGGGTTCGCTCTGTACCAAGCCAGTCCATTCTCGAATGTTGTCCTCCCACCTCATTTTTTTTGTCTTCCTCTTCTTCTGCCTCCTTGCACCGTGCCTTGCAGGATGGTCTTTGCAAGGCCTGATGCTCTGGCGACGTGGCCATACCATTGGAGTTTCCGTTTCTTCACCACTGTGAGCATGTCATCGTGTTGTGCAATGGTTTTCCAATGGTCTGTCGGACTTCGTCGTCGGTGATGTGCTGGTTATAGAAAATGCCCAGAAGTCTTCTGTAACACCTCATTTCAATGCTTTGTATTCTTCGTTGTAGGGCTGCTGTGAGGGTCCATGTTTCGCAAGCGTATAGGAAGATGGAGATTGACAGGCTGCTCTCTATTTCCTGGCATTGATCTTCTATCAAGTTCTCTTTTGCTGTGCGCATGTCTTTTCGGATGTCAATGTTGATTTTTTGGTAGGCATCAGCTCCCTGTGATGTGTTCTTTTTCTTTTTCATCTCGGTTCGTTTGTCACATAGGTCCAAAAGTTCAGGTATGATCCACGATTTTTTTCTTTGGGCGGTGCTTGCCAAGGATCTCAGTGGCGGCATCTGTCACCGCTGAGTTGAAGGTGGTGGTCATGGTGTTGATACCTACTTCAACAGCATTGGTGCAAATTTCCCTCCAATTGTGGCTTGGAATATTTCTGCCACCTCCGGGTCTTGCCGTTTGTCTAGGTCGAACTTCAGCTGGTGCACTTTGCTTTGTTTACTCTCTTCAAGTGGAGCAGGAAAGACATCATCAAATCATCGTGGTCACTTCCGATGTCTGCACCTGGAAAAATGCGTGTCCTGCCAATTTTGATGCTTGATCTTAAACGTTTCTTTACATTGATGTAGTCAATCTGGTTGTGATGCTACCGCTGGGACTGTGCAGGGTCCATCGTCTGGATTTTTTGTGGGGACCAAGCGTGTTTGCCAGTATCAGATTGTTGTATCTGGCAAACTCCAAGAGCCTCAGACCGCTGTCAATTGTCTCGTTGTTGCAGTGGGGTCCACATGTGTCTCCCCAGTTGTACGCATCTTGGCAAACCTACTGGAGACTGGGCGGCAACCCATGACAGTGACTAGAATATCTTTGCGGACCAAGAATCCAACGGCGTGTTCATGCCTTTTATCTCTCTTGCTGAAACAAACTTGTGGCCTTTGTCGGTCGTTGTTTCACCTAGGCCTTTCTAGCGCAGTTTGCTGATACTTGAAATGTTCCATCAATAATGGTCCAGCTCGTTGGTCAGTTCTTCTAATTGTCCCTCCGCAGTTAGGGTCCTCACATTCCGGGTTCCTATGACGATGTTGTCTCTCGTGCGGATCTTGCTAATTTGCCCACCAGTAATCAACTTATCACATCCGTTCTGGTGGCCGACAGAAGGTGCGGTCCTTGGTGACCCGGGCGACGACCGATCCGGCATGGAGCGAGTGGTACGTTCTTTTCATCATACGATGTGTCTTGGGCAAGAAAGACTTGGCGGGGCCCAATCCTCTCCAAGCTATTGGCTACAACCGAAATCTTACAGTAAAATGTGGCTCGCCTTGACTCCGAACACATGGTCGTTGAACCTATAGTAATGTTAGGTTCCTCCGCCCTGGCCGGTGACTTCTTTGTAAAAGACTTTCGCCCAGTAATGCCGTGCTGACATCACCCCTGTTAGTCACCTCTTACGACAAGCCGGGAAAGGTTGGGTCTATTCTATTCAGTGACGGAACCCACAGGTCATGCCTGTAGGAAAGGTCAAACCCAAAGCTAATAACTGATGTATTTATATAATCGTTCTTTCCAGCTCAAGAGCTGCTCAAGGCGCTGACCAATACAAGATCTGACTCAACCGCGCACTAATAGGTCAAAGGAATATGAGGGGTCCTAGACATCATGGAATACGGTGGACATGTAGGGCACAACGGGTGCCAAAATATTACAAATTATGAACATACATTTATAGTCATTTCTACCTTGCACCGGTTTATGCTGTATACATGTCTGTAGAATCATGTGAGATCATTCAGAATACATCATAGACAATCATGGCTAAGAGACCTTTGTACAAAATGATCAGTATCACTTGGTGAAGCGCGCTTTTTACATGCCGTAAGTTCTTCAGCAGTTCTTCAATTATGGCAAGACAGCAACCTAGCAGAGTTGGTTGTTATTGTATGGATTTTTACATGGTTTTAGTTAGAAGCAGTATTGCGATGGAATCATCTTTATATGAAGAAAGAAAAGTGCAGCAGACTTCTTGTTGTTATGTTACTGCGGTTTACATGGATTAAGTTGGAAGCAGTTACGCTACAAGATTATTTTTATATGAAAAAAAACGAAAGCGCTGCAAAGCAGATTTTCTCGTTATTTTGTCGATTTATATGGGCTTAAATGCTTGGCTTGTACTCTTGTGTTGTGGTCTACTCTAAGGCTAACTTGTACTGCTAGTAAATTAACTTGTACTGCTAGTGTTAGGGTCTACTTTAAGTTAACTGCTAGTGTTAGGGTCTACTCTAAGGCTAATTGCTAGCGTTAGGTTCTACTCTAAGGCTAACTGCTAGCGTTAGGGTTTACTTTAAGGTTAACTGCTAGTGTTAGGGTCTACTTTAAGGTTAACTGCTAGTGTTAGGGTCTATTCTAAGGTTATTTGCTAGTGTTAGGGTCTACTCTAAGGCTATAAGGCTAACTGCTAGTGTTAGGGTCTACTCTAAGGCTAACTGCTAGTGTGAGGGTCTACTTTAAGGTTAACTGCTAGTGTTAGGGTCTACTCTAAGGTTATTTGCTAGTGTTAGGGTCTACTCTAAGGCTAACTGCTAGTATTAGGGTCTACTCTAAGGCAAACTGCTAGTGTTAGGGTCTACTCTAAGGTTAACTGCTAGTGTTAGGTTCTACTCTAAGGCTAACTGCTAGCGTTAGGGTCTACTTTAAGGTTAACTGCTAGTGTTAGCGTCTACTCTAAAGTTAACTGCTAATGTTAGGATGTACTCTAAGGCTAACTGCTAGTGTTAGTGTCTACTCTAAGGCTTTTAGGCAAGCCTATGAATAATGCGGATGGTTGCGCTAGGCCTGCAAGGCAGTGAAGACAATGTGATGACCTCTGACAAGTGTAGGCAAACATAGCCCTCGCTGGGCTCAGCTACGCTCCTGGTTGTGCTAGGTTGCAATATTTATCAGCACATTTTGTCTGTCTCGCTGCTATTGGCAGCACCACACAATAAAGCCTACCAGCGCATTCATCTTTCTCTTCTCACAGGCGAGGAGGATTCCTTGTGCAACCAATGTATGGCTCCCCCACCCCCCAACCACCCACCCCCTCCGATCTCCGATGCTGTTTGTTCTCCACCTCCATCCCCTCGTTCTCCTGCCTTGTGGCTACTCCAGTACCGGTTAGTGCTGTAGACCTTCTGCAAGCATAATATAATGGAAAGGGGTGTCGGATAGTGCAGTGGTTGGAGCACTCGCTACTGTGTCGAAAGTGAAGCACCGTCCGGTGCGGTTAGCACTTGGATGGGTGACCGCTAAGGTGTGAAGCGACAAACAACAACGCCCCCAGTTGACTCAACTGTGATTGAGTACCTACTCTCTTGAGGGTGGGGAAGGTAAAGCAGCGAGGGAGAGAGTTGGGCATCACCCTCATTACGCTGGCCCAAGATAAGTGTGATCTCCAACATCACGCTCCCCTACGGCCACAAGGCTATGGGACTACCTTTACCTTTACCTTTTTTTTACCTTCTGCAATTGGAGGAGGAATTAGAATGAGAGAGAGAGAGAGAGAGAGAGAGAGAGAGAGAGAGAGAGAGAGTGTGTATGTGTGTGTGTGTATGTGTGTGTGTGAGTGTGTGTGTGTGTGTGTGAGTGTGTGCGTGCGTTGTGGGATGGGGAGTGGAGGATTATATTCTACAATTATTATGTTTAAGTCAAAAGCATTTCTCGGTTTCTTTGTTTGTGATCACTCGTGTTTTGCCCTATATGGAACTGTCATTTTGATGATGGGAGAGGGAGGATGTGTACAGAAAGAGAGACAGACAGACAGACGGACGGACGGACAGACAGACAGACACAGACGGAGACTAACAAACAAAGCCTATTGCAGTGTTGCTAGTTGCCTGTCAGATAAAGTGCGTAAAGAAAGTGTGCACTGTCACAACACAAGCTGGGCCAAACGTTTATATTTACAATATTGGATGGCGATAAGTGGCAGTATCAGCGCTGTGTCAACATAATACAATGGAAAATACATTGATACATGCATATTTACAACAAATGAATAGGAGGGGAGGTAAAGGTGTTTTCCTAACCTTGCAGTTTTGGGGAGAGAGGCTTTTGGGACCTCTCTTTTCTCTTTGTCAGCTTAATGAGGGGGTGACTGTCTCCTCTCGCTCGCTGCTTTACCTTTCCCGGTTCTAAACAGATACAGGCAACCAATCACAGCTGTTCTAAACAGATACAGGCAACCAATCACAGCTGTTCTAAACAGATACAGGCAACCAATCACAGCTGTTCTAAACAGATCCAGGCACCCATTCACAGCTGTTCTAAACAGATACAGGCACCCATTCACAGCTGTTCTAAACAGATACAGGCACCCATTCACAGCTGTTCTAAACAGATCCAGGCACCCATTCACAGCTGTTCTAAACAGATACAGGCACCCAAATCACAGCTGTTCTAAACAGATACAGGTACCCATTCACAGCTGTTCTAAACAGAGCCAGGTACCCATTGACAGCTGTTCTAAACAGAGCCAGGTACCCGTTCACTGCAAAGTCAGGTACCCATTCACAACAGAGACAGGAACCCATTCACAATTACAACAGAGACAGGTACCCATTCACAACAGAGCCAGGTACTCATTCACAGCAGAGACAGGTATCCATTCACAGCAGAGCCAAGTACCCATTCACAGCAGAGGCAGGTACCCCTTAACAGCAGAGACAGGTACCCATTCACAGTAGAGACAGGTACCCATTCACAGCAGAGACAGGTACCCAATCACAGCAGAGCCAGGTACCCATTCGCAACAGAGCCAGGTACCCATTCACAGCAGAGACAGGTATCCATTCACAGCAGAGCCAAGTACCCATTCACAGCAGAGGCAGGTACCCCTTAACAGCAGAGACAGGTACCCATTCACAGTAGAGACATGTACCCATTCACAGCAGAGACAGGTACCCAATCACAGCAGAGCCAGGTACCCATTCGCAGCAGAGCCAGGTACCCATTCACAGCAGAGCCAGGTACCCATTCACATTCACAGCAGAGACAGGTACCCATTCACAGTAGAGACAGGTACCCATTCACAGCAGAGACAGGTACCCAATCACAGCAGAGCCAGGTACCCATTCGCAACAGAGCCAGGTACCCATTCGCAGCAGAGCCAGGTACCCATTCACAGCAGAGCCAGGTACCCATTCACATTCACAGCAGAGACAGGTACCCATTCACAGCAGAGACAGGTACCCATTCACAGCAGAGACAGGTACCCTTTCACAGCAGAGGCAGGTACCCATTCACAGCAGAGCCAGGTACCCATTCACATTCACAGCAGAGGCAGGTACCCATTCACAGCAGAGCCAGGTACCCATTCACATTCACAGCAGAGACAGGTACCCATTCACAGCAGAGCCAAGTACCCATTCACAGCAGAGACAGGTACCCATTCACAGCAGAGACAGGTACCCATTCACAGCAGAGACAGGAACCCATTCACAGTAGAGACAGGTACCCATTCACAGCAGAGACAGGTACCCATTTACAGCAGAGACAGGGACCCATTCAAAACAGAGCCAGGTACCCATTCACAGCAGAGACAGGAACCCATTCACAGCAGAGACAGGTACCCATTTACAGCAGAGACAGGTACCCATTAACAACAGAGACAGGTACCCCATTCACAGCAGAGACAGGTACCCCATTCACAGCAGAGACAGGTACCCATTCACAGCAGAGACAGGTACCCATTCACAGCAGAGACAGGTACCCCATTCACAGCAGAGACAGGTACCCCATTCACAGCAGAGACAGGTACCCCATTCACAGCAGAGACAGGTACCCCATTCACAGCAGAGACAGGTACTCATTCACAGCAGAGACAGGTACACATTCACAGCAGAGACAGGTACACATTCACAGCAGAGACAGGTACACATTCACAGCAGAGACAGGTACCCATTCACAGCAGAGACAGGTACCCATTCACAGCAGAGACAGGTACCCATTCACAGCAGAGACAGGTACCCATTCATAGCTGGGTGGACTGCGGTGTGTCGTGCGCTTGTTTCAGTGCTTTTTAGTTGTCGTTTTTGGTGGTTGCTTTTCATGTATGGTCACCAATCCAAGTATTACACCTCCCCGAACATTGCTATCGTACGTTCAAACCACTGCACTACAGCCCCACCCACTGCATGGGTACGGCCTCCAGTCTACAACTAAGCCTATGTTGTTTTGCGGAGTAAAAGCAATGAGCCACATTTCTACAAAACTGCATAATGGACGAATGAATAAACCTATTGAAGTGTAATGCCTACACCCACCATTGGCGATAGGGCAGACGGGGATAACCATCCCAAGAAGGGGTAAGGACCTATGTCAACGCTGAACCCCCAGAGCAACCATACTGCTAAGATTGACAGTGAAAAATGGCCACTTTTATTTTGCCTACCACGGGATTGAAACCTGGGTCATCGGTGTGCCAGGCCGACGCTCTACCACTGATCTGCGGTGGTAGGCGATATAGATAGATAGATAGATAGATAGATAGATAGACAGACAGACAGACAGACAGACAGACAGACAGACAGACAGACAGACAGACAGACAGACAGACAGACAGACAGATAGATAGATAGATAGATAGATAGATAGATAGATAGATAGATAGACAGACAGACAGACAGACAGACAGACAGATGCATGTTCATTTGGTGTCGAAATACTAGCCTGGAAAAGCGTTCACCTCAGGTATACTAATGCAGCAGTGCAGTGAACCTTGGGTAAACGCGGTCGATAATGTATTATTTATTTAATACAAAGGGTTATTTGAAAGTTTGCAATGCGTTATGCCAAGTGTGCGATGAAGATGCATTATTTTGAGTAATGTTAACAGCACAGGTGGTGTTTTAGCTCTATTAATGTTATGCGGGCAGAACGTACATGTACACAGGTTTTGTAGCTCTGTGTAGTTTTATGCATGAAGAAAATTATTCACTTGTGCTGCTGCTGCTGCTGTTGTTGTTGTTGTTGTTGTTGTTGTTGTTGTTGTTGTTGTTGATCATGATGATGATGATGATGATGATGATGATGATGATGATGATGATGATGATGATGCTATAGGACACTGCTGACCTTGAGTATTTTATTTTATATTCTTTTATTTTGTTTTATTAATTTATTTACATTAGTTTATAACATGCACGCATATAGGTAGTTGAACCAGGTACCGTGCTTAGAACAGAATGACGGGTTCTTTTAAGTTCTGCAGCCGCGACACGTGGAGTGCTGACTTCGGCAAGGGTTCGACGCAGAGTCACTTAGCACACTAGTTGTACGACCCAACCCCAAAGCTATAATAACAATAATAATAATAACAATAATAATAATAATAATAATAATAATAATAATAATAATAATAATAATAATAATAATAATAATAATAATAATATTGAAGAAGATGAAGAAGAAGAACATCATCATCATCATCATCATCATCATCATCATCATCATACCATCATCATCATTATGAATGCTTTTAAATAGCACGATTCCCCGTTAACAAAACAAAACAAGCTCAAAGCGCATACCACCCTCATTTTAGCTGTCTTTTTACATAACGAACACAGCTCACCGCAGTCTTTGATACTCGGATCTATAGTGCCAGAGTTAGCCTACAGCCAGAAGTTCCCAATTAGGCCTTGCGTGGTTCTTTACCTTCTCTCCTTGTGTTTGTGTGTGCGTGTGTGGGTGTGAGTGTATGTGTGTGTGTGTGTAGTGGCAGTGCCTCTGGTACTGATACCCTCATACTTACAGTACACTAGCAACAACTCACTGTGGGGAAATTTGACGACAACAAACAGTTGTTACAAGAGTGGTTTGAAGACAACAAGCACATTGTTTTAAGAGATCTGTTTGTTCCCCATCTCCCGATTGTTAAAAAAAACAGCAGTAATCATTTGACATTCTTCATCATAACGTGGTGATAGACTGCTGAGTGTTAATACAGCTGTAAAATAATAATAAGAAGAAGAGTACTACCTTGATGATGCTCTTTTATGTTTGTCTTATTCGTTGGGACTATCAATACCACTATAGAGTTAATTACTGTAATTATTGAAATTATGATAGTTGGTAACAACATGAGTTAATTTGTCTTCATTCCTACAATAGAAGTTTTTTTTTTATGAAGAGGATGATGATGATTGATTGATTGTTGTTTTGATCCCGTATTTGTAGTATTTGATACGGTGGGAAGAAGAGACAGTACAGTATTTGATACGGTGGGAAGAAGAGACAGTACAGTATTTGATACGGTGGGAAGAATAGACAGTACAGTATTTGATACGGTGGGAAGAAGAGACAGTACAGTATTTGATACGGTGGGAAGAAGAGACAGTACAGTATTTGATCCGGTGGGAAGAAGAGACAGTACAGTATTTGATACGGTGGGAAGAAGAGACAGTACAGTATTTGATACGGTGGGAAGAAGAGACAGTACAGTATTTGATACGGTGAGAAGAAGAGACAGTACAGTATTTGATACGGTGGGAAGAAGAGACAGTACAGTATTTGATACGGTGAGAAGAAGAGACAGTACAGTATTTGATACGGTGGGAAGAAGAGACAGTACAGTATTTGATACGGTAGGAAGGATAGACAGTACAGTATTTGATACGGTGGGAAGAAGAGACAGTACAGTATTTGATACGATGGGAAGAAGAGAAAGTACAGTATTTGATACGATGGGAAGAAGAGACAGTACGGTATTGGATACGGTGGGAAGAAGAGACAGTACAGTATTTGATACGATGGGAAGAAGAGACAGTACGGTATTGGATACGGTGGGAAGAAGACAGTACAGTATTTGATACGATGGGAAGAAGAGACAGTACGGTATTGGATACGGTGGGAAGAAGAGACAGTACAGTATTTGATACGATGGGAAGAAGAGACAGTACGGTATTGGATACGGTGGGAAGAAGAGACAGTACAGTATTTGATACGGTGGGAAGAAGAGACAGTACGGTATTGGATACGGTGGGAAGAAGAGAAAGTACAGTATTTGATACGGTGGGAAGAAGAGACAGTACAGTATTTGATACGGTGGGAAGAAGAGACAGTACAGTATTTGATACAGTGGGAAGAAGAGACAGTACAGTATTTGATACGGTGGGAAGAAGAGACAGTACAGTATTTGATACGGTGGGAAGAAGAGACAGTACAGTATTTGATACGGTGGGAAGAAGAGACAGTACAGTATGTGATACGGTGGGAAGAAGAGACAGTACAGTATTTGATACGGTGGGAAGAAGAGACAGTACAGTATTTGATACTGTGGGAAGAAAAGACAGTACAGTATTTGATACGGTGGGAAGAAGAGACAGTACAGTATTTGATACGGTGGGAAGAAGAGACAGTACAGTATTTGATACGGTAGGAAGAAGAGACAGTACAGTATTTGATACGGTGGGAAGAAGAGACAGTACAGTATTTGATACGGTGGGAAGAAGAGACAGTACTTTGTCCATCATTATCACCACCATTACTTTTTTCCACGCTTTTTATGCTCTCATTTCTTTTTTTGTCTTTTTTTAAATGTCGTTTTCAATATTAACCATACACCAGCTCCCATAAACTTCAAAGCACCAACACGCACAAACACGCGCGCACTTAAGATGCATTAGCAGGGGGTATGCATGTTTTACGTTTCCTGTCAGTGCCAGTGCAGCGCATCCAGAGAAGAAGCACAGTCGTATTATGTGCATGCATTGATGTACACCCTCAAACTCTATCTTTTGGGTTGAAAAGCGAGGAGTCTATGCTATGCTTTGATTATGCTTTGAGTTTCAGTCTTGGAGCTCCCTTCTCCCAGGTTCGAATCCCACCGTTGGTAAGATGAAAGTGACCATATTTCGCTGTATGATTGCTCTGGTGGTTCAGTGTTTCTTTTAGGTCCCTATCCCTTGTTCCCTGGGATGGCTATCCCCGTCTGCCCTATCGCCAATGGTTGGTGTAGACGTTAAACTTCAGTGTTCATTCCTCCCCATCTTGGAGATTAAGGAGAATAGTTTTAGCGACATAATTGTTATAGGCTAGATTGCATGAAAGCATTGGCGTATCACAAATGTGTGCTCGCTGGATTGACAACTGGGATACCCAAAATGCCGAGATGGTGCTTTGCCTATCAGTTGTTGAGCTCCGTTCCTTGGATTTAGGAAGGAGAGATACCGTAACATATGTATAGGAAAAAGTAGACTTATATAAGTCACATGTATAAACTGATGTATCACCTGTGTTGGGTGGGTTGAAACACGAGGGAGTGGCAAGATTTTATTTTTTTTTAAATTATTATTGAGGATTTTTATAGCGCACTTATCTCGCCGTACTTGACCAGACTCTTGGCGCTGGCCGATACAGGATCTAACTCAAATCGCCCGAGACGCCCACCCGCAGCCTTTGGGCGCATGGTCTGACGCCCGGACAACTGAGCACTATCCTGGCCAGCCAGGGATGGGGGAGAAGGACCAAGTGCACGCTGGGTGTGTTCTTGTTACCGGCACTCACCCGTCTAGGACATGAGCGTCAGGATCTTTAAAGTCCGTTATGATGGAATATATGCGACACACAGACTAGACCTCGGTTTATACTCTCATCCGAAGGAGTAGGAAGCGGGAGTAAAGTGTCTTTCCCAGGGACACAACACAATGGCCCGGACAGGGCTCGAACCCGGGACCTTCAGATCCGCAAGCCAAAGCACTACCATTAGACCACCGTGCCAAGAATGAAGATAGGGCGTTGATCGATCTCTCCAGCTTTTGAGGGTAAGGAGAGTAATTAATTACGCGTTTATAAGAAAGAGCGGACTGATGAATTGTATACTATGCACCAAGCGATGTAGTGCTTCAGGCAGTCAATCTTAAAGTTCAGAAACAAAATTTCTCTTCTCTTTCCGTCTTCTAAAAGCGATTTCTCTGCCTGCGTGTGATAGATGTGTTTGTTGTGTATGTGAGTGTGAGTATTATCAACAACAGCAAGATTTTTATTGCTGTTCTTCATCATGAGGGTTGCCTTGCCATTTGCTCCCCACGTCATCTTTCTATGTCCAGGCCGTACTATAACTCTACTTTACCAGTATTAATGTGGTACCGATGCATTTTCATTGCTGAACCTCTACCAGATAGTTCCTGCCTTTTTTCAGTTTTGTCGCCCTTTATGTGGAATTAGAACTTTTTATGACTGAATTCAATTGAATTATTTATTTTAACGTATGTTCTCATAACTTTGTATAAACCTTTTTTGTGTCTTTTTTTTTTGTTGGTAAAATAACAGCAAGTTTAAATTTGCAATGTTGTACTGCATCAGTAATATAATAAGAGAATGCTCATTGCTTTGTCTCAATCACTGTGGAAATTATAAAGCAGAATATTTTGTTACTTTTACCTAAATGATATATAAATAAATGATGCCTTTTTATTCTATTATTATTGAGTTATTACACGTATGACCCACTGAAATAGCTCAGTGGTACAGCGTTCGCCTGCCACACCGATCACCCAAGTTCGAATCCCGTACTTGGTGGGCAAGGATAAAATAAACGTAGCCTTTTTTCACTATTCATCTTAGCAGCTGATGATTGCTTTGGTGGTTCAGTGTGGAGTTAGGTCCTTAACTCTTTTCCCTGGTTATCTTCGTCTGCCATATTGCCGATGGTGGGTGTCGACGGTACACTTCCATGTTCCCATAGACCTGCGCTATCGTTGATGTGCGACCACTTCGTCGTATCCCGCTTCGCCTGGCTATACAACAGTATGAAGGATAATGCTTCTGTTACCTTGTTTTGCGATAGCAGAATTTTGTGTAAATATATACGGGTGCTTTTAAAACCGGACATAGAGGCGCAATGTTGCGCACTATCGGTGTCATTATGATAAGGAACAACCCAAACGCTCGCAAAACACGTGCAACATCCGTGGCGTCTTTGCCATAGCCACGTGAATCACATTATTGCTTGTATAACTTGTACAGGCTCGTAATTACAAAATAGACTTTTGGGATACATGTGCGCGCTTGTACTTTCGTAGCATTGTGTAAGGATGTAGCCTTCTGCATACAGGTGTTTGCATGTAGCCTTGTTTATACACGTGTCTGCTTGTAGCCTTGTTTATATACGTGTCTGCATGTAGCCTTATGAATCACATGAGGCTCGTACCGGTAAATGAATGCGTAGACAGTATCTGTATATCAGTACACATGTGAATATGCAAGTGTCTTTATTCATGCTTCTAGAACTGGTATCATAGCAGTGACGTTCATACAATTATGCTGTCACTTGAACAAGTGCTATTGATAGTGTGCGAACTGTGTGTGTGCGTGCGTGTGTGCGCGAAAGCTTTTGGATTCTGGCCTATTATAGATGTGCGTTTTAAGGAAAAGCTCGTATAATTTCTGAAACGTTGTATAGTAATTGTCACTTGAACTGTATTTCTGTAGCCCACTGCCTGTCTTCGCTTGCTACACACATGTGTGTATGTGTGTGTGTGTGTATGGAGTGTGTGGGTGTGTGCGTGCGTACGTGTGTGCGTGCGTGTTATCTCGATTCTGAGACATATTCCTTGTGTTTTATCTTGGCAATAAAATTATTAGACTTGACTTGACATATTACAAAAATTCAATACCCTACATAGGCGTGGAGCGAAATTAATCATTCCCAAGCTGTCCTCTCTGATATAGATCCTAATAGTATACACAGTTCATGTATTCTGTCCTTACACAATCAGTTTCACTACAATATTACTGTTCTCGTGTATAAGGTTCGTCACGGTCTTGCACCAAGATATCTTTCACGTCTCTTCACTGAAGTACCAGCTCCATATAGTTCATGTCATTTCATGTTGCCGCCCACACTTGTTGATTATATAAAACCGGTTTGGCATCAGGCTCGGCATTTCGGAACTCTCTTCTTCTCAACGTGAAGTCATACAATTCACTACCTACATTCAAAGTTAAAACCTTAAGCAATACATGTTAAAGCTCTTGCCAATGTACATATTGTTACCAGTGTTCTTGCTGTTTCCTGACACCTTATCATGTACATTTGATCCTTTCTTTTATGCAGCACATGCTATGTCTACTCACTCTGCATGGAATGCACACTTGTTTGTTTTCCTCTGATTTGATTGCCTTCTTAATGATGCTTATCACATTATGTATATATATATCCTGTGTGTTATGTTTGAACATTATTTATGTTTATTTCATGATGCTTGTTATATTATGTATATCCTATGTGTTTTGGTCTATTACATCTAAAATGTATTTATTGCTTCTGGATCTGGATCTGGTCGTATAGTTGCAGGAACCAATGTCGGTTATCTTTGCAACTGGGGGAAGCGCATGATTTATAAATTCGTGGCCCTAATATAAAGGCAAGGTGCCCAGCTAAAACATAAATATTCATAGTGTCTTTAAAAGCTGGCTAAAAACATATCAGTGTGAGCGTTCAGCGGAGAGGGGGGGGTGAGAGCCCTGACACCTTCGTCGCCGATGATGCTGCGACGGCAGGTCGGGCTGGTCTGGCTGGCAAGTCTGTGTCACTCAGCTGATTCCACTCAGCTACAGTACGGACAAAAAAGGAATTCCTGTACTGGTCAGTCTTGCTGGTAGGGATGATAAAGCCTCGTGTGTTGTTCACAGCCTGTCGTTCGATGATGTTGATGCTGTCGAACCCCTGAAACCTCGTAGGAATGACTCTTCGTCGACCGCCGACAGCAGGGGTGAGGAACTTCTCTGGAGGTAGCGCTGGGACCAACCCCTCTGCGACCCTATTCAGAAGGTTGAGGCGTAGTTGCCTACGGCGCTCTTCTAGTGGGGGGAGGTTCAGGTCTCTGAGGATGTTGCTCATGCAGCCCTGGCTTCGGGACTTGTAGTCACGCGTAATGAAGCGGGCGGCCTGGCGCTGCACTCTCTCTAGTCTGTCGATGTCCTGTTGTAGATGGGGATCCCACACCGTTGCTCCGTATTCTAGCTTGGATCGTACGAGTGAGATATACGCCAGGCGCCTGCACTCTTGGGGGCAGTTCCGGAGGTTCCGGCGTAGGAAGCCCACTGTCGATGCTGCTTTGCTGCATGTGTTGGAGATGTGGGCGGACCATTTGAGGTCAGCTGACAGTAGGATGCCAAGATATGGGCTCTGTTGTACATGTTGCAGGATTACTCTGTCTAGGCTATATAAGTAGGATGACTTATTTCTGATGGAGAGGATGTAGCACTTCTGCGCATTAAAGCGCATGCCCCACTTGGTAGCCCAGATTTCCAGCTGTCGGAGGTCGGCCTGGAGCTCGAGGTGATCTTGGAAGGTGCGTATAGTCCGGTAAAGGAGGCAGTCGTCAGCAAACAGTCTGACTGTAGACCTCACAGACTGTGGCAAATCGTTGATGTGGCAGAGGAACAAGAGTGGTCCCAACACCGTTCCCTGTGGTACGCCTGACTCGACCGGTGTCGCGTTAGGACTAGTTTTAACTCTGCGTGTTGACTATTTAGCATTGTGTAGTCTTTGTAATAGTAGAGAGTCAGTCTATTACACAGCAGCAATTAAATTACAGCACACTGCGAGCCTGAGCCACACACACAGCGCAGTGACGTCAGCACTTAAGTTTTGAATCGGACCGTTGGAACCAATGGGAGAGCTTAGGCAAAGTGGTTGGAGCCAGTTTGACTGGGTCCAAACCACGCACAGTTTTGGTCAGTTGGGAGGAATACACCGAAGTGTGAACAGCTAGATAGCTAGAGAAATCTCTACACACTTAGACCAGGAAGCAGGACTTAGAAGCATAGAATTCTATCAAGTCACAACGGGCCTGAACTTGTCAAACAGGTAAATGAACACCCTTCTGTTTCATCGTGATATATTTATATTATTGTTGAAATTATGTTTGTGGAATTTGCTATGCATAAATGTGAATTATTAATCCGAATTTGCGTGACCATGTGGAAGAGCCGACCACGAGGCGAAACACGACCGGTTACGCCGCCATGTTGTATCCCGTACGGAACCACTGTTGTTTAACTTATATGTATGTTTGCAGACCAGTGGCTGTACCACGGAATGTTTATAATATTATTAATTCTGTATGTGTATAGTTAGCCACGTTTGATATTTATATATGTATAGGAATTTAGAGTGAGATTCCAGTGGAACCCGGAAGTAGCAGAATGTTCGTCGCTTATGTATAGAGATGTGGAGCTATCACTGAGGGCTACTTTGGCTTTCAGTGAGACGCTCTGCACAAACCGATTATTCAGGGTTGTGCAGAATTTCGTCTCTTATATTACAGACGAGCAGGCGAGCTATCCCGAGCTATCCTGTGCACCCCACTCCACAGAAACGACTAGTTGGTTGAGGAACCTCTACCGCACAAGACGGAACGAGCGACCCGGTAAAACACCCTGTCAGACCCCACAGCGTGGCAAGGGAACCCAACTACACAACGACAAAGGTGTACCAGAAGCTACCTCACAGAAGGACTTCGCACGCACCATCTAGCAGTTAAGTGAACACGCCAAGGTGCACTTAAACTGATCATAGCAGGACCACAGTAGTCCAACTCTCCAGAAACTGTAACACGGACCACAGTAGTCCAAATCTACATGAGATATACTAGCAAGTGCCCGATGAAGATAGAACAGCTGCATAGACTATCAGCGATCGAACTATTAGCAGTAACTGAGACATTTTAAGTTAGATTAGTACTTAGAGAATCTTGTATAGAGTAGAAGAAATAAATGTGTGATTTTAACTGTCATCAAGTGGCTGGACTACATATGATTCATAGCCGTGTGAAAGCTAGTGTGACAGTAATCTTTTACCATTTTTCTATCTATTTCTGTATCCCAACCTTAACACAGAACGAGCTAAACAAATAAATTTATTAAAGTAATTCATAGGGTGACGTACTAGCCGTTCCCACCGAATAAACGTGAGGGTCCATAATTCCATTGTGCAGAGCCCATAAACCCCACGTGACACTTTAATTGGCGAGCCTAGCCAGGATCTGTGTATAATAGGAATTGGGTATAACCGGATCTAAGTACAATAAAATTAGATAACAGTAGAAGTAGAATAACTTAGAATACGTGTAACTAGGACGGATCAGTTGTGGTGCACTATTCTTTAGTTAAAAACTTTTTTGCTTCAAATATTTTTGTATCTGTATGTTGCATTGTTCTTTTGCAGGTTTTGCTTAAATAACTGTTGTATGCCATTTGACTCTTGTTTTATTCTATTATTGATTACGAATTTAATTGTCTTTGCATTGTTTTTTATTGAATTGCAATATTGCTAGTGTTTCGGTATTCCACGTGATTCAGAGGGTGTTCATAGACACGTTTGGCAATGTCGGACCCAGTGGCCTTGAGATTGCGTTTCAAGGAATTGGGAGAAGCTTTACACTTAGCAGGGGCAGACCTAATTGCGTATATCAATGCAGAGGTAGAGAAGCAGGAGGCTAAGGCAGAGAGAGCAGCAGAGAGAGAGGCTAAGAAACTCGAAGCAGCAGAGAGAGCAGCAGAGAGAGAACAGAAAAAAGCAGAATTAGAGGCAGAGAGAGAGGCCAAGAAATTAGAAGCAGAGCAAAAGAAATTAGCATTAGAGGCAGAACAGAAGAAACTAGAATTAGAAGTAGAACAGAAGAAGGCAGCATTAGCAGCAGAGAGAGAAGCAGAAGTTAGGAAATGGGAGTATGAAAGGGCAGAAAAAGAAAAAGAGAGGGAAGAAAAGGAAAAAGAAAGACAGCATGAGTTAGAGCTAAGAAGATTGGGATCAGGAGCTTCAAGTTCTTCCTCAACCCCTCCCCACTCAGATCAGCTAGAGGTAGCATCCAACCCTGTACAAGGAATGTCATTTCCACTGGGAACATTCAATGAGAGAGAGGAAGGTCTAGATCTCTATCTGACTAGGTTTGAGCGTCTAGCAACAGAGTACAAACTAGATCCCACTCATTGGTCTTTCAAGCTTAGTCAAGGGCTTAGAGGAAAGGCTTATGACATCTACAGTAAGCTACCGACTGACAGAGTGACTGACTATCACAAAGTAAAAGAGGCACTCCTAACGGGATTCGAACTAACAGGAGAATGCTACCGGCAAAAATTCCGCACCAACCGGAGAGTGAAAGGAGAGAGCTATGCGCAGTTCGCGGATCGGTTGTCCACAACGCTGGATAAGTGGATTAGCCAGTCAGCCACGGCTAAGACGTATGATGGACTGACAGAACTGTTAGTATGGGAACAGCTACGGGAAACCATGACCCCCGAGCTGAGAACATTCTCAGTAGAGCAGGGCGCGGAAAGACTGGAGGATCTGGTCAAGGTCGCAGATAGGTACGTGGCCGCACACGGAGAAGCCAAGAGCTTCAGGCGAGACCTAAAGCCTAACGGGAAAGAGGCACAGAAACGAAGCCCTAACCGGGAAGAGCGCACCGCGAATAAGCCGAATAACCCCAGACCTGGGCAGAATAAAGGACCCACCACGGAATTCGGGAAAAGAGGTCCCGCAGAACAGAGACGGTATTGTTCGTTCTGCAACAGAAACAATCACTCCACCGCAGAATGTTTCAAGTTGGCCGCACAACGTAGGGAAGAGCGCGAAAGCCGGCCAGCGCACAGAGTTCTAACTCAAAGCAGCGGTAACAAGCCACACACGATCGGAGATCACCCATCGGTGACAGACACGGTCAAGGTCAACGGAAAAGAAGCGAACTGTCTGTATGACACAGGTCTATCATACGACGCGATAGTTAGCGAATCTCTTGTATCGCGCGCGGACTTGACAGACAAGACAGTCGACTTACAAGGAGCAGACTTGACGAAACCGACAACTACTTGCCCAATAGCATGGATAGAAGTAGAGAGTAGGTACGTCACAGGACGAATCCAAGCAGCTGTTTTACAGAAACCCCTGTATGATCTAGTGCTAGGTTGTAGGTATGTGTTCTTAGGCACGCCCCCTAAAACTGTAGAGATAGCTGCAGTGCAAACCAGGGCCCAAGCTAAAACCCAACCACCCCAGCCCGAGTTCGCTCCGAATCCAGGACTCGAAGAGATCAAAACAGCACAGAAAGAAGACACCTCGATAGCGAAGTGCTTCCAGAAGCTACCCAAGGCGCACACACCCCCGCACAAGGGAGACTTCTACATGGAAGAGGGAGTTCTACATCGACAAGGAGATGGAGATCACACCCAACTAGTACTACCAGCCACCCTTCGAGCCCAAGTACTAGAATTAGGCCACAGCATGCCACTCAGCGGACACATGGGAATTGGAGCCACAGTGCAGAGAATCAGCGCACACTACTATTGGCCAGGAATCACGGAGGATGTCAAGCGCTACGTGAAATCTTGCCACCAATGTCAACGATATTCCCCGCGACATCACACCGTACCAGTTACCTTAGGACCATCGGTAGTAGTCGGCGTGCCATTCCAGCAAGTCTCAGTAGACATAGTAGGACCACTGCCCATGACCAAGAAGCGGAACAGATTTCTACTCACACTCGTCGACGCATGTACGATGTGGTGCGAAGCAGTCCCGTTGCCAGCGATCGACACCAAGAAGATTGCAGATGCACTCATCGCCATCTTTACCAGAGTCGGATTCCCGGACAGCATTAGAACGGACAACGGATCTCAGTTCACCGGCCGCCTGATGCAAGACGTGTTCGAGTTGATACAAGTTCATCACATTCGCACACCACCATACCACCCCGCCAGCAACGGACAAGTAGAAAGACTGAATGGAACCCTTCTCACCATACTCAGGAAAGTCGCCGACGACAATCCAGAAGCGTGGGACACCTACGTGAATGCGGCACTGTTCGCATACCGAGAAACGCCCCATGCAGCCACAGGCTACACCCCGTCAACATTGCTATTCGGCAGACCTCTAGCAGGACCGCTAGAAGCCCTACGCAGAAGTTGGACGGAAGCCAAGATAGACGACACACCAAGAGGTGCCACCAAGTACGTCGCAGACCTGCAGGAAACCCTCAAAGCAACGTGGAAGAAAGCTGGTGAAGCACTGAAGAAGGCCAGAGCCCGTCAGGCGAAGTACTACAACCGCCACGCTAAGGACAGAGAACTGCAAGTCGGCGATCAAGTGCTACTCTTACTTCCAAGTGGAACCAACAAGCTGGACATCGCTTGGAGAGGACCGTACCGGGTGACTGCCAAGAAATCCAAGACAGTCTACCAAGTAGAGGTGAACGGGAGAGCCCGATACCACCACATTAATCTCCTCAAGAAGTATACGGACAGACCAGCGACCCCCAGCACTCACAACTTGTTAGCCATCGCCATCGCGGAAGAAGGAGAAAGCATGGAGACCAATGCAGTAGAGTACCCCCTGCACTCCAAAGAAACCTACAAAGACGTGATACTCAACGGAGACCTAGCCGCTAAACAGCAACAGCAAGTACTACAGGTCATTCGACAACATCAGACCGTGCTCACAGACCGACCAGGGAGGACAGACCTCGTCGAAGTAACCTTAACGGTGACCGACCCAACACCCGTCCGCCAGAAGCTCTACCCGATGCCCCTGTCTCAGCAGCGAGCCATCAAGGAAGAGATAGACACCTTACTGGCAGCCGGAATCATCTCAGAGTCTACTTCACCCTACAGCGCAGGCACGGTATTGTTGCGAAAACCCAACGGAGAGCATCGACTGTGCATCGACTTCAGACTGTTGAATGCCGTAACGCAGTTCCAGCCAGAGCCACTCCCGGACCAGACAGACCTATTTGCCAAGCTACAGCGAGCGAAGTACTTCTCACGCATCGACCTCAGCAAAGGATACTATCAGATACCAGTACAACCACAAGTCCGAAAGTACCTAGCTTTCAGCACTATGGAAGGACACTTCGAATTCAACGTGCTTCCATTCGGACTCCACAACGCACCCAGCATCTTCAGCGCCATGATGCGAAAACTCCTGGCACCCCTGAGCAGCGAGCACCTACATTCGTTTATGGACGACATCCTCATCGCAACACCTACGTGGGAGGAACATGTCACGCTCCTACAGCAACTACTCGCCCGCCTCAGAGACACGGGATTGACGGCAAGACCCACCAAATGTCAGATTGGATTCACGGAACTAGAATTTCTGGGACACACCATCAGTCAAGGAAGCCTGCGACCGGTAGAAAAGACAGTGAAACGCCTACTCGACGCTCCTAGGCCCAAGACCAAGAAGGAAGTGCAGTCGTTTCTAGGACTCTGCGGCTTCTACCAGAAGTTCATCCCCAACTACAACAGCATCGCCGTACCACTGACAAATGGAACCCGGAAAATCGCCCCGGACAAAGTCGTATGGACAGCGGAATGCGAGACAGCCTTCCAAACACTCAAGGACAGAATGACATCGGCGCCAGTACTCCATCTACCCGATTTGACTCAGCCATTCGTTCTTCGCACCGACGCAAGCGACTTAGGCCTCGGAGCAGTACTGCTACAGCGCGACCCCAAGAATGCGGAGACGCTATTCCCTGTCGCCTACGCCAGCAGAAAATTGAGACCCGCCGAGACCCACTACGCCACGTCGGAGAAGGAATGCCTTGGACTAGTCTGGGCCATACAGAAATTCCAACTCTACCTGTATGGGACCCACTTCACAGTTCAGGTGGACCACCAACCACTATCGTTCCTGGCAGCCTCCAAGTCTTTGAACTCTCGCCTGATGAGATGGGCACTCACCCTTCAGGCATACTCATTCCAAATCGAGTACATCCCCGGCAAGGAAAACCACGGAGCCGACTACCTCAGTCGCCATCTCGTGGAGGACACAGCAGCTGTCGCCCACCCAACACAACTAAGGGCCACAGCACCAGAATTCGTCCCCGCCCAGTAATACCCTGTCACTAGAGTCCATAGCTACCTGGCACAGCATTGCAGCTCAGGTAGAGCAACTTACTTAGCTTGTAAATAGGACCCTAGGATAGTGCAGCGTTAAACTAGGCTCTGTAGTAGAAAAAGGTCGAATCCAGTAGTCATCGCCTTTTTTCAGTTGAGGGAGCCTGTTGCGTTAGGACTAGTTTTAACTCTGCGTGTTGACTATTTAGCATTGTGTAGTCTTTGTAATAGTAGAGAGTCAGTCTATTACACAGCAGCAATTAAATTACAGCACACTGCGAGCCTGAGCCACACACACAGCGCAGTGACGTCAGCACTTAAGTTTTGAATCGGACCGTTGGAACCAATGGGAGAGCTTAGGCAAAGTGGTTGGAGCCAGTTTGACTGGGTCCAAACCACGCACAGTTTTGGTCAGTTGGGAGGAATACACCGAAGTGTGAACAGCTAGATAGCTAGAGAAATCTCTACACACTTAGACCAGGAAGCAGGACTTAGAAGCATAGAATTCTATCAAGTCACAACGGGCCTGAACTTGTCAAACAGGTAAATGAACACCCTTCTGTTTCATCGTGATATATTTATATTATTGTTGAAATTATGTTTGTGGAATTTGCTATGCATAAATGTGAATTATTAATCCGAATTTGCGTGACCATGTGGAAGAGCCGACCACGAGGCGAAACACGACCGGTTACGCCGCCATGTTGTATCCCGTACGGAACCACTGTTGTTTAACTTATATGTATGTTTGCAGACCAGTGGCTGTACCACGGAATGTTTATAATATTATTAATTCTGTATGTGTATAGTTAGCCACGTTTGATATTTATATATGTATAGGAATTTAGAGTGAGATTCCAGTGGAACCCGGAAGTAGCAGAATGTTCGTCGCTTATGTATAGAGATGTGGAGCTATCACTGAGGGCTACTTTGGCTTTCAGTGAGACGCTCTGCACAAACCGATTATTCAGGGTTGTGCAGAATTTCGTCTCTTATATTACAGACGAGCAGGCGAGCTATCCCGAGCTATCCCGAGCTATCCTGTGCACCCCACTCCACAGAAACGACTAGTTGGTTGAGGAACCTCTACCGCACAAGACGGAACGAGCGACCCGGTAAAACACCCTGTCAGACCCCACAGCGTGGCAAGGGAACCCAACTACACAACGACAAAGGTGTACCAGAAGCTACCTCACAGAAGGACTTCGCACGCACCATCTAGCAGTTAAGTGAACACGCCAAGGTGCACTTAAACTGATCATAGCAGGACCACAGTAGTCCAACTCTCCAGAAACTGTAACACGGACCACAGTAGTCCAAATCTACATGAGATATACTAGCAAGTGCCCGATGAAGATAGAACAGCTGCATAGACTATCAGCGATCGAACTATTAGCAGTAACTGAGACATTTTAAGTTAGATTAGTACTTAGAGAATCTTGTATAGAGTAGAAGAAATAAATGTGTGATTTTAACTGTCATCAAGTGGCTGGACTACATATGATTCATAGCCGTGTGAAAGCTAGTGTGACAGTAATCTTTTACCATTTTTCTATCTATTTCTGTATCCCAACCTTAACACAGAACGAGCTAAACAAATAAATTTATTAAAGTAATTCATAGGGTGACGTACTAGCCGTTCCCACCGAATAAACGTGAGGGTCCATAATTCCATTGTGCAGAGCCCATAAACCCCACGTGACAACCGGCGCCACTTCCGATGCCTCTCCCTCCACCACCACTCTCATCGTTCGCTTCGTCAAGAACTGGGTCAGCCATACATGGATTGGTCCACGCACACCGTAATGATCCATCTTCTGCATAAGCTTGGCGTGTGGAACGGTGTCAAACGCCTTGGAAAAATCAAGTATGGCGACATCCACCTGGGCCCCATTATCGAAGGACTTCAGTAAATCATTCGATGTGGTGAGGAGTTGCGTCTCGCAGGAGTGGCCAGATCTGAATCCATGGTTCCGGTCGGTTAGGATGTTATACATTTCAAGATGGTTCCGGATGTGCCGACAAATAACATGCTCCAGGAGCTTACAGGCCACTGAGGTTAGGGAGACTGGTCTGTAGTTTTCTGCCTGATTCCTATCGCCTTTCTTGAATACCGCCGAGATGTTTGCGGATAGCCAGTCGCCAGGGAGTTGGCCAGTTTCCAGCGAACGTTTGAAAATGATTGTCAGGGCTGGGGCGATGGACACGGCACAGGTCTTCAAAATCTTGTTTGGGATACTGTCCGGCCCAGAGGCCTTAGAAGCGTTGAGGTTTTGGAGGAGTTTGGTGATGCCATGGATATTTATAGTGAGTTTTCCGATGCTGGGATAAGGAGGGGCTTTGATTTCTGGAGGGGGGGAGCCGTCATCCTTGGTGAATACGGACTTAAACTGGGTCAAGAGGATCTGGGCTTTGGAGAGGCTGTCACTGAGGAGGGACGGGCCCTTCTTTAGGGGAGCTACCCCTAGGTTGTCTTGGCGCCTGGATTTGACATACTTCCAAAAAGGCTTGGTGTCATTTGCCTGCAGTCCCTCTTCAATGGTGGTGTTCACGTAGTCCCACTCTGCCCGTCTTGTTTCGCGTCGGCATTCCCGTTGGAAAAATTTATAATTCGCCCAGTTCCCAGTCTTCTTAGCTTGTTTGTAAAGACGTTTCTTTCGTCTTAATAGTTTCTTGACGCGCCAGTTGATCCAAGGTAGGTTAGAGTTTACCCGCCGGAGCTTTGATGGGATATGCTTCTCAACGGCCGACATTAAAGATGTCTTAAACTCAGTCCACATGGTCTCAATGTCTGCGTCGTCATTGTTCATGGTCTCGATCTTCTCGGACAAGGAATCAAAATCGGAGTTCAAGTCGTCCCACTTGGCTTTGGAGTACAAGTACACTCTTCTTGGTTTTTCTCTCACTCGCTGCGGCTGTGCGTCAAAGTCTGTTATTACTGCATGATGGTCAGAGATTCCAGGGATGGAGGTGGAACTCCTGGTTAACGTGGGGTTGGTGACAAATACAAGATCTAGTATGTTGTCATCTCTTGTCGGTTGATCATGTACTTGTGTGAGTTGCGCTGCAGTGCAGATGTCAACGAGGTTAAGCTGCACTTGTCGATCTGGCGAGTTTGAGGGTACACTAGCGTTGTCCCAGTTGATATTTGGGCAGTTGAAATCGCCAGCTAGTAAAACTTGTTGGCGCTTCTTTCCGCCTGTGATCCTTTGCAGTGTTTGGTCAAGCTCAGCGAGGTCCCTATGGGAGCGATGGGGCATGTAGAAACATCCAACTAACAAGTCGTTGTTTCTCTTCAGGTGGATCTTGGCCCAGGTCATTTCGCAGTCTGCTTGTAGCTCTGGAGCTGCGGACGAGACCAAAGTCTTGTGTACCAAAATGAACACTCCACCTGCGATGGTGCCCCTGTCTTTCCTGTAGGCGACGTAGTCGGGGGGGAATGCCTCGCTGGACTTGAAATCCGGGCCCAACCAAGACTCTGTGCCGCATACTACATCCGGCTTGGTGAAGTTGATGATAGCCAGGAATTCTGCCCGATTCCGAATAACACTGCGGCAGTTTATATTCAGGAGCCGGAGGTTTTGTTTCTCTGGTGGTGGGAGAAGCCGGGAATTGTCACCTAATGTGTCGTGCCTCGGGGAAGGTCGTGTTTTCTCCGTCGATCTACGTGGTATTGAGTTGGACGTGTGAGGGTCGATGGATCTGTTGGAATCTGCGCCTGGTGGTGAGGCGCTGGTATTCTTTGGGCTGCTCGTTTTCAGGGGACTGAAATGATGGGAATGAAACGAGTCAACGGACAGGTTGGACAGGGGCTCGTAGACATTACTGATGTCAAGACAATAACTGTGAAAGGTGAAGGTGTTGCAGTTCATACTATCACATTTGAAGCATGCCCATGATGCTGTGGATTGTTGCAAGTGCTGGAAGTCAGCTGTACACAGCTCCAGGCACGAGCGGTGGTACCAGACAGAGCAGTTGTCGCAGGCGACGCAGTCTGTGCAAGATACATCTTTGTCGCACATACCACAGGGGTACGTACTTGCTTGTCGGTGCGGGCCTGGGTTGCAGTGCACATCTCCAGCAAGAAGTATTGCCAAGAATATAAGGGCACTGACCTGTCGCTGTTGAATGCAAGGTTTCAGGGTTTTTCTGATGTTACCTCTTGAAACCAGAGGCCCTGGGAGTCTGATGTCAAAGTTTGCCGGTAGAGGATAGCTGATATAGCTGCAGAAGATCACAAGGAGGCAGAGGCTCGCAGCCATCACTGCCATTGTAGGTGATAGGCCCCTCCCCTGCTCCGCACTACACTTTTCTGGGTACCCTACTTAGTACTATGATTTCACTGTTACACGCTACATCGTTCACTGGTGACACTCGATGATGTTTTTGTTGAACTCAAAATTGCGGAAGTTCAGGTCGGGTCTACAGTCTACAGTCACACAGAGTACCACAATTTTCACTAAAAAACTCAATATTTTTGCCTAATTTCTCAAAAATCTTTGATAACTAGTTTACTGTCACTGTTAGTTATAACTGTCAAGATGGCGGAAGTTCAGGTCGGGTCTACAGTCACACAGAGTACCACAATTTTTCACTAAAAAACTCAATATTTTTGCCTAATTTCTCAAAAATCTTTCATAACTAGTTTACTGTCACTGTTATAACACTGCATGTGTGTTCAGATAGGTCTGAAGCCTTGCTAGAACTGTAAAAATACATTTTGAAATCTCCGTGATGTTTAGAGACATGTTTCTTTTGGCGCATGCGCACTCCCTCCCTGCTTTTACCACACATTCCTATATCCCGTAACTCAAAGGTCGTTGGGGCACCACAGATGATCGTGATAAATTTAAATCCAGTTTTTTTTCTTTTTCTGGACCTTCAATTTGGAACCTACTTCCAACACAAACCCAATAACAAAAAACGACAGTTGGCGGTTTCAAAAGAAAATTATCTGCAATGTATTCAATCAGGTCAGATAAAACCAATATAATTAATGCTAAATTTGTAATTATTTCACAGCCTTAATTTTTTATAATGTACAAATTACGTTGCTTTTTTTTTTTTTACAAACGGTATCGCAATTGTAAATGTAAAATTCATGTCAAAATGTATATCATAACTGTACATGTGAAAATCACATTCGTTGCTCAATTTTGATCAACTTTGTTTCATAGATGTGTAATTTTGTTGTTGTTGTATAATTTGCTTTTTAACTAATTGAACCTCTTAATGTTGTTTTATTGCTATTGTCTTCTAATGAGCTTTGCCTTTATTGTTTTTAGTTGTTCGCTGTAGTAAAAACTAATAGTAGTAGTAGCAGTAGTTCTCACAGCAGATCTCCAACAAAGAATACAAAGCATGGAGATAAGGTGCTACAGAAGATTTCTGGGCATTTCCTATACCCAGCTCATCACCAGCGACGAAGTGCGACAGACCATCACACCATTGGACAACACGATGACCTGCTCACAATGGAGAAAAAACGTAAACTCCGATGGTATGGCCACGTCACCAGATCATCAGGTCTTACAAAGACCATCCTGCAAGGCACAGTGCAAGGAGGTAGAAGAAGAGGGAGACCGAAAAAGAGGTGGGAGGACAACATTCGAGAGTGGACTGGTTTGACACTGAGTGAAACAATCAGGGTTGCTGAGGACAGGCAAAGATGGAGTACGCTGGTTAAACGATCATCTGTGGTGCCCCTACGACCACCGTGTTATGGGATAGGATAGGATAGCAGTAGTAGTAGTAGTAGTAGTAGTAGTAGTAGTAGTAGTAGTAGTGGTAGTGGGAGTGGTTTTTTTTTGTTTCTTTTATTTTGTAGTACAGGTGTCTGTTTTATTTTTATTTATTAATGATATAGTAAATCTTTTTGTTATGTTATTACAAAAGGTCTGATTGTAATAATAGGCTTAAGCCTAAAATCGTAACCTTTTAAAATAAAGTTCTGAAGTCTCTCTCTCTTTCTCTCTCTCCCTCTCGCTCTCTCTCTCCTTCTCCTTCTCTCTCTCCCTCTCCCTCTCTCCCTCTTTCTCCCTCTCTCTCTCCCTACCTCTCCCTCTCTCTCTCTATCTCTCTCTCTCTTTCTCTCTCCCTCCCTCTCTCTCTCCCCCCTCTCTCTCCATCTCTCCCTCTCTCTCCCTCTTTCTCTCCCTATCTCTCTTTCTCCCTCTCTCTCTCTCTCACTCCCTCTCTCTCTCTCTCTCTCATGAAATTCTGCACTCTCGCTAACATCCACCGCACTATTTTGTAAATATCTTAATGTATCTTAAAAAATAAAAAGCATAACACAAAACAAACCAACAAAATCTTAATAAATACACACATATACATATGCATACATATAAAATGAATAAAGTAAATTACTCTAAACACGAGGTTGGGACTTACCCCAGGTTTTTTGGGTGTGGCACCTCCATGGCCGGATTTGCTGGACGCTTGTTCATCCTGTGGATGCATTTTCTTTGCTGCGTGATCCTTTGATAATCCAACGACACCGCTGCAGTCGGTATCCTTGGCAAAATGGGTGGCGGTAGGTATTCCACAGTGCAACAGTATCTCGCCGAAAGTCACAGTATTTTATTGCTGAGAGCTCGTCCAAAGTTGTCAGTTCAATTACAATTTTTTGAAAACTTGTTCACTTTGAAACACTTGAACAGGCGTAAATGTAATCCCAGCGTTAGTGATATCACTGTCGTATTTGGGTAGGTATTATCTTGACGACTCTAGACTGTGGGAACATACACCCTACTGTTATCACTGTCATTTAGTTAGTTAGTTAGTAGTTAGATTAAACGTCCCCGGACAACTAAGCGTAAAGGGGACAGAAATCTCTATCATTTGCGTTATAACAGGAAATTTGTACTGCCACTCGCTGACGTTTATTATTCGTTCGGGACACAAGCGTTCTTTATCACAGCTGTGCTATTGACTTACATTTTAGGTGAGTTAATAATGTTAGTTTTAAGAGTTCAGTCTTACCCGACATCACTTATAATGTCCGAAATGTCACTCCCGAATTTTACTTTGGTTTATCGACTGTCATTAGCCTAACTGAGTAAACCTCATGCTTTCATCGCTGTCTATGCACATTTGTTGGTCTATATTGTATTTTACATTGTATTTTATATTGTATTGTATTATGCGGTATGGCGTTGTATTGTTTTGTATTGTACTGTATTGTGTTACGAAATGTGTTGCACTCCTCTTCCTACCCTACAAACTGCACACGCGAGATCCATGAAATGCCTGAAGTGCGTTGCAGTAGGCCTATCACCAAATCCCGTGCACGTGTAGGTACATCCCCAGCAGCATTACTTTTCATTCTCACCAGTGACGGATGCTACGACCGAGTGTTGCTGCCCTGTCAGGGTGTCTTCTCCGACTGAATCCGCTGTCCCGTTATACAGCTTTGACCGCAGTTATAGCCCCACCGCGCTGGTTCAGCGCTGCAATGCACTTGCCTCCTAATCCTCTATGGAAACGTTGCTGTTACCGAGTCGTGTGCCTCTGTGCAATGCCAGGATGAGTTGACTACTACACGAGACAGGCTCCGTAAGACAAGCTAGTTATCACGTTTTTATTACGTGACGTAGCTCCGGTGCATTCACTACCTACACAATCATCCATCCACTGGTACTAGCGAGTCATGCTTCTGTGTCAGGCTGTCTGGTGTTGCCTGTTGCCAGGTAATTGACTAAAGACAAGTCAGCGCTGGAACCAAGCCACAGAACTCTTGTTTTGCGGGTGAAACTTTGTATCAGTAACACAGCACTACAGACATGATATCACACCCACACGCACACACACACGCACCCACACACACACATCCACACACACACACACACTTCTATACTCACAAGCACACGCGCGCGCACGTTCACGCGGGCAAACAAGCGTCTGAAACCTTATTAAGTCGCATAACATACAATTAAAGTTTGTCAATGTCCCCGTTCCTAATTATTATTATAGCTAGCCATGATGGACATAGACTGGCATGCGTTACCAGTCTCTACAGGCATCACAGTATGGCCTACACACAAGTCTGTTAGCAGCACGCCTATCCTATCCTATCCTGTCCCGTAACCCGGAGGTCGTAGGGGCACCACAAATGATCGTTTAACCAGCATACTCCATCTTTCTCTGTCCTCAGCAGCTCTGATGGCTTCGCTCAGTGTCAACACGCACGTCTCCCAAAAAGGCGCTCCAGTCTCCAGCAGATCTATCTAGAAACAATCGGTCAAGCACCGAAATGAGGCGAGATCTAGTGTAGCGGTGATGTGGGTTCAAGAGCTAATATAACTTGCGCGGCTGCCACGGAAGCCTCCCGCGTTCGACCTCCCCAGAGGTGCAGATTTGCTCCCAGGTGTGGTCTTCACTGTTGGGTTGGCTCGCAACGCCTGACCTGGCCTTTTAGCTAAAGGCGGCGGCGGTTGGAGCCTCGAAGTAATACAATACAATTGAGATGATTTAGAGGTTCCATAAAATAAAAAGAGATATTTATCATTTTTAGCGAAATGCTGAAACAAAAAACCTACTAATCTGATGATTTTTTTATATAAAAATATATATTTTACTTTTATCTCCTTCAACTTCTTGAACTTGTCTTGTTTTGATCGACGCCTCGACCTGGGTTTTGCTGTTCTTGCTCTCAGTTGCTAACATACGTTGCACTATAAAGAACCCGGTCATTGTGTCAAAGTGATGGATGATATGATCGGACAAACAAACAATAGGACTGTTGGAAAGACGAATGATGTGTACTGTTATTAGGAAGACATATTGAAACCAAAAAGAAGAAGAGCAGGAGAAGAAGAAGGAGGAGGAAAATATGAAGAAGAAACCCTGAAACCTTGCTGCACGAAGCAAGGAATGATCCAGCGACGCCGGTTGGCGGTGAAGAGCAAATCTTTTTTTGATTATTCCTGACATTTTATGGAGTCAAACGAAATGTAAAGCGCTTGAAGAGCTTCAACCGTTTTTAGATTAGGAGCAATATAAAATAACATCGGAACATTATTTTAAGATAGTGATGACGTAGAGAGAAGGGAGCAGAACGGCGTGTAGGCATGAGAGAGGGGAGAGAACTGCACGCAGTGCAGTAAGAGGGGAGACAATCCAACAGTGAACAGGACACTCAGCTGTTTGCCACTGTTGCAGGTGTTGAGTGTGGGAGGCAGTCATTGCCAACGTGTTTCGAGGGTGTGGGTGTGTGTGTGCGTGTGTGTATGTATGTGTGAGGGAGGAAGGGAGAGGGAGAGCGAGGTAAATGTCGGGGGGGGGAGGGGGGGGGGTAGGATGCATGGAAGGACTATAGCAGTGTCAGATAAAGTACACAGAACGGCAGTGGGTGCCACGCAACGTCAAGCAGGTAACCAATACAACAGGTAGAACTAGAAATTTTAGAAGAGGGGTGAGGGGCTTGAATAACTGAAGGACAAGGGAAATAATAGGGATTACCAATCCAGGCCGAGAGGTTTGGAGAAGAAGAAGAAAAACAAATGAGAAAAATTAAAGAGATACAGATAATACAAAGGAATCTCAGATACATGGGAATGTAATACAAAATAATCTCAGATAATGGTAAATGTAATAAAAGGAATGTCAGATAAATGGGAATGTAATACAAAGGAATCTCAGATAAAGGGAAATGTAATAAAAGAAATGTCAGATAAAGGGAAATGTAATAAAAGGAATGTCAGATAAAGGGAAATGTACAGACTTGGGGGCCAAAAAATGAAAGAAAGAGGAAGAAAAGATTAAACAAAAAAAAAAACAAAAAAAAGACGAAAGTAAGAAACATACATGGTAGCTTGACACTAGGCGAGGACTTGTACATCAAAAGAGACGGGAGCGAGAGGGAGTAGGCTTCGCTTAGTCCCAGCTATGCTGTATGAGTCAACACATGACAAGAAGGAAACTACTAGCAGAGGTTAGAGAGAACTGATGATGATGATGATGATGATGAGTGATGATTGATGATGATGATGATGATGATGATGATGATGATGCTGCTTTTGGCGCCCTTGCCTTCAGAGTACGTCTGCCATGTTTGTTGTCCGCCCGACCTGCAAATTCCTAGTTGTTTCGAAGCTGAAATTTTCTGTTTGAAATGAAAACATAATTCAACTGAAAAGAACAAACGGAAACACAGTCTCAACACAGTTTTTGGGTAAATAAATACAAATATAAAGCTTTTTTTCTTACGGAAATGCTCAAAAACTGAACATTCCCGCACAAAACTAACCTTGATCTTTCGTTTGTGTTCTGGGGGTTACAGACGTTTTATCTTCGAATTTGTAGAGTCATTTATGTTGAAAAATAAATCATTAACACACATTTTGGAGATACAATCTTTGGGAAGACCTAGCATTTAATTGAAAAAAGGAGTTAAGTAGAAAAACCAAGTTTTTAAGCGAATCCTGGAATCCTCTAAATAATGAAAATTGCAGTCCATAAACAATTGTTTACGTATATATTGCATATTTAGCTACATTTTCTAAATAATACTTTATATTTAGCAAATTCTGCTAAATTCTGCATTATATAGGTAAACAAATCATTATTTGGAAACATTTCTAAATAATATATTATTTAACACAATCTTCTAAATAATGCACTCACAGGCCCAAGAAAAACGTGAACTTGCACAGCACAGAAAATGCACATTAACGTACAGCCACACTCAAAACACGTGCAGCTTCTTCCATCTATAATACTCGTGACCGTACACAGAGGTGAATGCACATTGAAGCAGAGAGAGAGAGTAAGAGAGAAATAGAGAGAGAGAGAGAGAGAGAGAGAGAGAGAGAGAGAGCAGTTTTCTCTGTATAACTCTCAGGCCCCCCCCTCCCCTCCATCCCCCTAAAGCCTAACTTGCACTGAGAAATAAATGCACATCGAAGCGGGGTGCACGTGCAGCTTTTCTCGCGATATAACTGTTTGAGAGAGTACCCTTTCTAGAGCCTTCTGTCAGTGTAGTAAAGTTGTGTGAGAGAACTTTATGGGATGACTGACGGACACTTGGATCCTCACCATGCGCTCGTCGTTCACACAGAGTATTGAAGACCACACCGCCAATGAAACTAAGTGTGGCCGGAGTAGTGGCTAACGGATACTCAGGCTAGTGTGGTTTTAGCAAAAGGAATCAACTACAGTCGGGGGAGAGGAGAGAGAGAGAGAGAGAGAGAGAGAGAGAGAGAGAGAGAGAGAGAGAGAGAGAGAGAGAGAGATGGGAAAACTGGGGATGGCGTGGGTAGGAATGTCATGTATGATGGATGCTGGTAGAGTTCTCTAGGACAGAGTGTACCGTATTACTGGTGTGTGGATGGGGAGAGGGAAGTAATATGGGTGCGCGCGCGCGCGCGTGAAACAAAGAGAGAAAGAAAAAACAGAAAAAGGAGAGAGAATACAAGTTTACTTATTGATTATTTTTCACAAATATTAAATGATTCTCTCACCCCACCCCACCCCCAGCCCCCTCACAGATATTATTACCTGTTGGGAGGAGTTTGGGCTGTCGTTTAATTTTCTTTACGTAGCGCTTGTTTCTGACAGTTCTGCAGGTGTCATTTGACCGAAGATCGTGAACAGTTTTAAGTGTTGGTGGTGGTGGGGGCATGATTGTCACTTGGAAAGCTTAGTCCTTTTATATAGCAGAAGTTGTATTCATTTATAATTGCGAATTCTTCATAGTCTTTCTGATCGGCACAGTTGGATAGTCTTTACCCACCTCCCACCCCCCTTTCTCTCTCTCTCTCTCTCTCTCTCTCTCTCTCTCTCTCTCTCTCTCTCAGACAGTAGCCGCGTAGGCCTACTATGACGTGCTAAGTGGATGCTGCGGCGTGACCTTACGCTGTACCGGTGCTTGCTGTTGGGGCGAATGACGTGCCGTCTGCAGCGTGCAAAGATGACGCCAGATATAAGATCGTTCACCCGCCCCCCGAGATCCATCCGTCCCTCATCCTCTTCTACCTCCTCAGTACCAGATTGTGTGGGTGGGTGAGTGTCAGACGTCACAACGTACCGGCATCAAAGATCGTGTGCAGTCTATTCCACTAGGCCTACTGTGTAGTCTTTGCCAGTAGGCCTACTATAGCTGTTTCGTGCCTTTAGTACGGGGTGTTAGCTGTTCAGTGCATTCTGAAAGGGGAGGACTGTAGGGTAGTTGGGTAGAGCGCTATAACTTCCAATGCCGAAGATGGTGCAGCGGGTTCGACCCCTTTCTGGTGACGATCAATTTTACTTAGATATTACGAGACAGTTGGGCACGAAGGGTCGCCGATAAGGGTAAACCTCAGCGAGTCTCTGCCACGCTGTGCGACTATGTGACGTTTAGCCATTATGTCATCTGTTCCATTGGGCAACGACGCAATGGACCCAAGTAATTTCATTGCCACAAAAAAATACCCACACATCCTTGACACCCAGTCCCTGTAACAGCGATAACAACATATGAAGACGATATTAATGTTCGTTCTCACTAGGTATCACCCATTGTGTACATTAACCCTGGAGATTGTCTTCCCTCTATCCCTGTCTCCCAGTCAACCTGCACGTTCCTTGTGCATGCTGTGCCAGTCATTAGATTAGCGGTATAGGAGTGGGTGGGGGTGACATTCTGGCATGGATTCACTAACAGGCATTTGTAGTTGCTGTTTGAGAGCCAGGACATCGTGCCAGGTTCTGTAATACTTTGGCTCATTTCTCAGTTCCATTTCCCGAATCTCTCTCTCTCTCTCTCTCCCCCCCCCCTCTTCGCCTCCGCCTTACATTTCACTCCCAGTGCACCATGGAACAAAATCATTCATAATGTATGGAATGTCGACCACAGGGAGTGTCGAGGTCGCACAGCCCCAAAGGAAAGCGATCAAGAAACCTGCACCGAATATGAACAAAGCCTGAAAGCATACAATGATAGTAAACAGTGGTATACAAAAGATTTTCTTTTTAAGTTCAAAATGTAAGTTGATGACTGATGGTCATTAAAATTTCTAATTCCCTGAACAACTGCAAAACTAACCGGACAATTTAATGTCATAAAGTTAAAAAAAATCTTTTTTAAATTGAAATTTAAAAAAACAAAATTTCGCGAGGCTAATTATAGTCTTTATGAGCTGAATTGAACTGATGTATGCTCATGGCCTTTTTAATAATCCGCGTGTGCATCATCATCATCATCATCATCATCATCATCATCATCATCATCATCATCATCATCACCATCACCATCACCATCATCATCATCATCTTCTTCTTCTTCTTCTTCTTCTTCTTCTTCTTCTTCTTCTTCTTCTTCTTCTTCTTCTTCTTCTTCTTCTTCTCATTTTAGATTACAAAGATACTTTAATGGTGCTGTATATTGATTAAAGTGTTGCTGTTTGTTGGTTGTGTTTCAGCGTCGGCAGCTCGCTTGAAGTTGATGCTGAGTTTTGCCGTGGGAAGTCTGCTGGGCGACGTCTTCTGCCATCTGCTGCCTGAAGTGTGGAACTACATGGACCGAGGTAGGCACATGTCTCTGTATCCTGGAAGTACTTTAATACGCTAGTAATATTACATCTATTGTTATATCCCATATTGACTTATTGTTATAATGAATGGACAAAATGTCTCTGTAGCCTGGAAGTACTTTAATACGCTAGTAATGTTACATCTATTGTTATATCCCATATTGACATATTGTTATAATGAATGTCTCTGTAGCCTCCAAGTACTTTAATACGCTAGTAATGTTACATCTATTGTTATATCCCATATTGACTTATTGTTATAATGAATGGACAAATGTTTTTATGGAGTGTGCATAGTGGTTCGTCAGTTCAATGACATTTTCTATCAAATTATTATGTGGGTGTATGAGTTTAAAGTGAAAAAGACTGAAATGTTGGTGTGTGGGTGTGTGTGTGTTTGCGTGTGTGTGTTTGTTAGTGCAGGTGTTGGAATATAGTTGACGGTATACTGTATAACTGTGGTGGAAATGTAGTTACAGTAGTTGACATCTTGCGATTTTATGTATTACTGTTATTTGTATTGCTTTTAACAGGTTTCTTCATTTGCTGAGACGCAATGTGCTGTATCAATTCCCCACTGTGGGCCTAATGAAGATTTGTTGACTTAACATTTGCAGGCAGTTAACAATAATCCACAAGTTGATTACGTGTCCTCCGCTGAAAGAAGTTCAAGATATTATGCACGCAGACAGACATACAAGAAAGATAAACACACAATACAGACAGACATACAATACAAGACAGACTGAGGATAAAGGATACAGAATGACATGTACACATCATAATATCTTTTGGAACTAAATTTCCAAGAATAGCTAATTATTGTAGCATCCAGAGTACAGAATCGACGTTAATCTTCTTCACAATGTATTGCAGGCTCTTGGAAGTCAACATTATATTCTGACACAAAATTCAGTTCACAATCGTCGGCTTTGGGACGGTGGTACTGGTTGCTGACTAATGTTAAGAGCAGTGGCATACATAATAATTATACAAACAATGAAGAATTCAGGCTGCTCTATATCTGGTTGCAGAGCTTGCAATATTGTTTGACAATAATGCAAACAAGATGTATACAGGCATCAATTTTTGTACTACTTGTGGAGTGATTTTAGTATCACGGGGATGAGACCATTGCAATCGCGTACATAATAATAATAATAATAATAATAATAATAATAATAATAAGAAGAAGAAGAAGAAGAAGAAGAAGAAGAAGAAGAAGAAGAAGAAGAAGAAGAAGAAGAAGAAGAAGCAGAATGGATGTTATACATCTGGCTGTCGCGTTTACAATATATACTCTAAGAACATGGTTTATAAACGGTATATAAAAACTTAAATGGACAGTTTCATGTGTTACCATTGATCTAAGATTGCACTTGTCCTTTGACTGATCAACGGCAAAATAGAGCTGTAGTACCGTTTTCAATTTATAATTCTGGGTCGTTTGCCTCGTTTTCAGATGACCATGGCGCTCATACCCGCGTAGGATTGTGGGTAATCGCAGGACTGCTGTTCTTCATGATCGTGGAAAAACTGTTGGGAGACGAAACGGAATTCGAACATGTAGGTCACACTGTTTCTGTCCCTGCGATATGATTAAAAGACACACTGTTTCTGTCCTGCGATATGATTACAAGTCACATTGTTTCTGTCCCTGTGATATGATTACAAGTCACTGTTTCTGTCCCTGAAGTCACACTGTTTCTTTCCCTGTGATATGATTACAAGTCACACTGTTTCTGTCCCTGCGATATGATTACAAGACACACTGTTTCTGTCCCTGCGATATGATTAAAAGACACTGTTTCTGTCCCTGCGAAATGATTAAAAGTCACACTGTTTCTGTCTCTGCGATATGATTAAAAGACAAATAAACATGTAGGTCACACTGTTTTTGTCCCTGCGATATGATTACAAGACAAATATGTAGGTCACACTGTTTCTGTCCCTGCGATATGATTACAAGTCACACTGTTTCTGTCCCTGCGATATGATTACAAGACACACTGTTTCTGTACCTGCGATATGATTACAAGACAAATAAACATGTAGGTCACACTGTTTCTGTCCCTGGGATATGATTAAAAGACAAATAAACATGTAGGTTACACTGTTCCTGTCCCTGCGATATGATTAAAAGACACACTGTTTCTGTCCCTGCGATATGATTAAAAGACAAATAAACATGTGAGCATTTATCACAGCCAAGTGCATTTGAAAGTCATTTCTGTTTTGCTTGTGCAGTGAGCGGGCACATTTCTATATATCAACAATTGTTATTGATACAATACATATTGGGTGATTTCGTGTTCATCGGTACAGATTTTACATTAGCGACGACACAGTTATTTATATAAGAGTTTAAACACTTTGTCTTTTTTCATTCTCAATGTAGTAATGTCTTTTTATTCAGGTTATTGGTCCTGGTTTTGTTTCATATTAAAACTTCTGTTATTTCTTCCATAGCAAAATAAAGTCCCATCCAGGTCTCCAGACTCTTAACATTGTTTTCTATATTGAACCAATGGTTTATGTGGGATGTTTGTCTCCCCTTATTCCTTCAGATGAAAGTATAAACCGAGGTCTAGTCTGTGCACGCCCGCTTTTCATCGCATGGACTTTAAAGATCCTGACGCTGATGTCCTACACGGGTGAGGGCCGGCTACACGTATACACCCAGCACGCACTAGGTCCCTTCTCCCCATCCCCGGTCGCTCAGGATTGTGCTCAGTCGTTTCGGCGTCAGACTATGCGCCCAAAGGTTGCAAGTGGGCGCCTCGGGCGGCTTGAGTCAGATCCTGTATCGATCAGCGCCTTGAGCCGCCCTTGAGCTAGAAAAGCGCTATATAAAAGTGATAAAATAAATATGTGTACATGTGTGTTGTACTGACGTGTAATCTACACTGAACATGCCTTCGGGGTATGATATTACATTATGCGCGTCTTGTTCATTTGGTTTGCCAGATGGAAGATACCTGTGACGAGATAGAAGATCAAACTTCACCAGGAAAAAGCCCGACAGCCAAAAAGCCTCAGAACGGAAAGTGTCACACCCACGGACCTTCTAACACAGACTTGCACCACACACACAAAGTCAAGCAGCGGAAACAGAGCAAACACGGCACAAAGGTTCAGGCTGCAATAAAAGAGCGGAAAACCAACCGTCAATCAAAAGCTTTGACAACACAGAACGGGAATGTCGCACACCGTCAAACGTCATCTGAACACAGTTCACAAACAGCACCGCCACATATAAAGGTATTGTACATTTTCTTACTTTATCGGTTGATGAATTTGATAAAGTCCCGCCCGTCAGTTGTGTAACTTTAAAAGCGTAAGATCTTAGTAGGAATTGCAATTTTTGCCAGTTGTATTGCTTGTTGTGTTGTTTTTTAGCCACTTACAAAATAGTATGTATGCTGCTTTGTAAGGCCATGGTGATAGTTTAAATAGTCTGTTAAATATCTTGCTATATGCTTGCGAAACATGGACCCTCACAGCAGATCTCCAACTAAGAATACAAAGCATGGAGATGAGGTGCTACAGAAGACTTCTGGGCATTTCCTATACCCAGCACATCACCAACGACGAAGTCCGATAGACCATCCCGAAAGCCATTAGACAACACGACGACCTGCTCACAGTGGTGAAGAAACGGAAACTCCGATGGTATGGCCACGCCACCATATCATCAGGTCTTGCAAAGACCATCCTGAAAGGCACAGTGCAAGGAGGTAGAAGAAGAGGGAGACCGAAAAAGAGGTGGGATGACAACGTTCGAGAATGGACTGGTTTGACACTGAGCGAAACAATAAGGGTTGCTGAGGACAGGGATAGATGGAGTACGGTGGTTAAACGATAATCCGTGGTGCCCCTACGACCTCTGAGTTACGGGATAGGATAGGATAGGATAGGATGGGATATGATAGGATAGGATAGGATAGGTTAAACAGCTGGTAACACTGCCATAGCTCAAAGGTAGAGCGGTGTCCTGGCACACCGTTGACCCAGGTTCCAATCCCGTGATGGCCAAGATAGTGGTGGCCATTTTTCACTGTCCATCTTGGCAATGTGATTGCTGTGATGGTTTAGTGTTGATTTAGGGCCATACTCCCTCTTTCTTGGGATGGTGATCCCTGGGTGTTAGACGTTAAACTTCAATGTTGATGTAGGATTATCGTCTGTGGTGTTAGACGTTAAACTTCAATGTTGATGTAGGATTATCGTCTGTGGTGTAAGACGTTAACCTTTAGTGTTGATGTAGGATTATCGTCTGTGGTGTTAGACGTTAAACTTTAGTGTTGATGTAGGATTATCGTCTGTGGTGTTAGACGTTAAACTTCAGTGTTGATGTAGGATTATCGTCTGTGGTGTTAGACGGTAAACTTCAATGTTGATGTAGGATTATCGTCTGTGGTGTTAGACGTTAAACTTCAATGTTGATGTAGGATTATCGTCTGTGGTGTTAGACGTTAAACTTTAATGTTGATGTAGGATTATCGTCTGTGTCGTTAGACGTTAAACTTCAATGTTTGATGTATGATTATCGTCTGTGGTGTTAGACGTTAAACTTCAGTGTTGATGTAGGATTATCGTCTGTGGTGTTAGACGTTAAACTTCAATGTTGATGTAGGATTATCGTCTGTGGTGTTAGACGTTAAACTTGACACTTATTCCGAGCTAACAAAAGCGATCACATCACACCTCTACTACATTCCCTTCACTGGCTTCCTGTGCAAGCACGCATAGAGTACAAACTCTCTGTTCTCTGTCACAACTTCTTCACAGATTCTTGTCCCTCCTACCTTGCTGATCTACTGTCTGTCTACTCCCCTTCACGCATTTTAAGATCTTCTGCTGACACTCGCACACTCAAGGTTCCCGTCACCCGCACTAAGACATACGGCCAACGTGCATTCGCTTACTCCGCACCTAAGCAGTGGAACTCCCTTCCCTCCCATATCCGCAACATACAATCAACACAAGCATTCAAAAAGGCCCTCAAAACCCACCTCTTCAAACTTCACTATTCAGAATGATCTGTATCCCGCTGCCATTCTATCCTCTTTGTCTCTGTCTGATCCGTAAGTGTATACACGGCTGTACATATTTATACTGTTTTTCCTCCTGGGCCTAACCGGGCATATAAATAGCTGTGAATATGTTTTTGCTATTCTATTTGTCTTTTCTGTCATTTGTGTACATAGTTGTAAATTGTAATTTGTGTACATAAGTGTAAATAATTTGTACCCTTACTGTCCTGTCTTTTGGCGTATTGTAGCTAAAGCGATGTTTTATCGAGTGCATGTACTTATATGTAATTACTATGTAAAGCGTGGTGAGTCTGGTCATAGGCTGGAGTATCCGCTATATAAAAATCCGTTATTATTATTATTATAAACTTCAATGTTGATGTAGGATTATCGTCTGTGGTGTTAGACGTTAAACTTCAATGTTGATGTAGGACTTCATTCATGCACAGCTGGATGTAGCTCTTGATGGGCAGTTGTAGTCCACACTTTACCACCTCACAAAGATACTCAAGGCGCTGGATGATGAATGAGGTGGATATTGGCCTTTTGCTATATCATAATGTATGTAGCGTTATCTGCTGTTGCTATATCATAATGTATGTAGCATTATCTGCTGTTGCTAATGATGTGCTTGTGTACAGGTCAGTGGCTATCTGAATTTGTTCGCCAACGTCGTGGACAACTTTACTCACGGGCTGGCAGTGGCTGGCAGCTTTTTAGTCAGCAAGAGGGTGAGTATCCCAACTTTGTTACATTTTCTCTCATTTCAAATACAGTCAACAATAGTGTAGGTGTCCAAACTTGGTAACATGTACTCTAATTTCACATTATATATCTATATATCTATATATCTATCTATATCTATATCTATCTATCTATCTATCTATCTATCTATCTATCTATCTATCTATCTATCTATCTATCTATCTATCTATCTATCTATCTATCTATCTATCTATCTATCTATCTATCTATCTATCTATCTATCTATCTATCTATCTATCTATCTATCTATCTATCTATCTATCTATCTATCTATCTATCTATCTATCTATCTATGTATGTATGTATGTATGTATGTATGTATGTATGTATGTATGTATGTATGTATGTATGTATGTATGTATGTATGTATGTATGTATGTATGTATGTATGTATGTATGTATGTATGTATGTATGTATGTATGTATGTATGTATGTATGTATGTATATATATATATATATATATATATATATATATATATATATATATATATATATATATATATATATATATATATATATATATATATATATATATATACATACATACATACATACATATATATATATATATATATATATAAGGTAGTTTTTTTGTAGTCAGCATGAGGGCGGGTATTGCGACAAATTACAGGTTTCTGTAAACCAATCACCAATGTTCCAAATCTGTGCTAGGACATTAATTGTGTTCGTTTTCACTCTGATCTTTCCCGTTGTGTCAATAATACAAGTTGTGTGCAAAATCTCTGATGTTGAGGGTTTGGAGACATGTGTCGTTTCAGGTGGGCTTGTTAACCACGGGAGCCATCCTGGTGCATGAAATACCTCACGAGGTAGGAGATTTCGCCATTCTTCTGCGCTCAGGCTTTGACAGGTGGAAAGCTGCTAAAGCACAGGTAACAGACCAGTTGTCTCCCCTGCAATTACCCTGTCAATCCTTACACGTGTTTAAGGCATGATACAAAAAGCAGCATGTTCCATACTTACATGTTAATTGTTCGGTATAATGTTGGAAGTTGGAAGCTTGTTCAATACAATACAATACAATACCTCTTCATTGATGCTTTACATATATTGCTTGAATTAGTATGTTGCGTGAGTGGCATTGACCACAAAGCATGGATAATGTTCAATAATATGCTTAATAAAGAAATGGCTGTGGTTATGATTTTTAGTTAAGGCACTCGGTGTTGTACATGGTGGGGCTTGCTTATAAATCATGACCAAATCAGCCCTGCACTCCCCTGTTAAAAGAACAACTTCTTTGGCTCGCAATAGAACCAAGAATAAAATACATATTGTGATGTTTCTGCGGATGTGTCCCTTACTTTATAAGCTATAACTTACATTTTATCAGGTCCCTTTCTTTATAAGCTATAACTTACATTGTATCAGGTCCCTTCCATACTCCACAGGCAACAGACTCCATATGTTTGGTTTCAAATTACAAAATATTGGTTTATTTCCAATTATATGATTTTGTTTTGTTTGCGGTTATACAATTTTTGGTTGTTTGCAGTTCTATGAAATGGGCTTGTTTGCAATTATACATGTATGGTTTGTTTACAGTTATATGGTTTGTTTACAGTAATATGGTTTGTTTACAGTTATAGGGTTTGTTTGCAGTTATATACAATTGGTGTGTTGTTATATATAACTAGTTTGTTACCAGTTATAAGAAATTGGTTTGTTACCATGATATAATTTTTTTACTGTTATATAACACTGATTTGTTAGCAGTTCTATAATGTGGGACTGTTTGTGTGTGCAGTTCTTAACAGCATCAGGCGGGGTGTTTGGCGCCATCACAGCATTAACAGCGGAACAGGCAGGGGAGAGAACTGCGTGGATCTTGGGTTTTACGTCAGGCGGTTTTCTGTACATAGCCCTGGTAACCGTCGTACCAGATCTTCTGCAGGAGAAGCACTGGAAGTATGTGAACTCTTCAGTTATTTTCCTTTTGAGCATCATATTTTATTATATTTCATTCAGTTGCCTCGCTTGAGCCGATTAATGAAAGGGGAATTTAAGTTGCCTCTCATGTGTTTTGATGGCAGCACCATCATTATTGTGAATTTAGCAATTGTTCTTATTCATGTAAGTAATATAGCTTTGTCAGCTGTAAAATTTTGGATGCCATCATGTTTTATAAGTGGTAAATGTATAAGATCTGTATTCCTGAAAGAGTCAATGAAAGCAGCATCTGTACGATAGACACACCGACTCAACCAAAGCTTTTTAGTTTTGAGGTTAGGTCAGCCAGGCTAGCTATAAATCACTTCGCTGATGCTACCTTTCCTTTCCTTTCACTGGAAGGGAGGGTGCAGGCAAGCTATAAATAGTCCGCAGACAGCAAACTGTGGAGGCACTAAACAGTGCTGCTCACGTAGGCATTGAGCTGGTGTGGAGACTTCACTTTAGGTGATGGTTTATAACTTTAGAAAGTTTGGATAGTATAAAGCATCCCTTGGAAATAATACTGCCATAACTCACTCTTAATTTTTACTTTTATTGCTAATTTATTGTATTTATATATCTCACTAAACCCCTTAAATTTGGTTACTTTTTAAAAATCTGGTGATATCTTTTTTTAAAATAGGTGTTTTCATTAATCTAATATTAGTTCCTTGTGAAAAAACTTGATAAATCCTGATTATGATTGACTTATGGCAGAATCATTTATAGGCAGCCCAATAGTAATCCTTTTTGGATTTTTCTGCTTCATTTTCTTCTTGTTTTTATGTCTCTTCTTCTAAAATTGGTTATCTTTGAGCTTCTTCCTGCAGAACTATGAAATGTTATGAATTGATCAATGTTTAACAAAGTAGGTTTTCTGTTTTTGTGTTGCAGAGAATCTGTGAAGCAAGTGTGCTGTCTTATAGTGGGGATTTTGTGCATGGTGCTTGTCACATACTTCTCTGGATGACAGCGCCTGCAGATGATCAAAAAGCTTGTTCAAAAAAGTGTGTTGTTATTATGTGTGTTGGATGTGTTCATATTGGTCATTTGGGTAAAACTTTGAATTGTTATAAATAATGCTTAACAATGCATTGGATTGTATTTTTATCCTGCTCCTCAAATCATTATATTTTGTGAGATGTGTGCTCATTATACATGCTCCTATTATGATTATTGTTATTCTTAATATTGTATTAATACTGTTGTTGTTGTTAGTAGTAGTAGTAGTAGTAGTAGTAGTAGTAGTAGTAGTAGTAGTATGTTGAATTTTGTTAATTTATGTCAATTTATTATTTACGTATTATGTATATTTGTGTTAAATTCCTTCTTTTTAATTTATTTTATTTATTTATTGTATCTGTTTAATTGTGGATATCTAAGGGTGACTGTATGCATTTTGGAATGCATACACATTTTGTGCAGGTGATAGCTATGGGTGGATTTCGTGGTTAATACGGCCACATTTGTAAAGTTAGGATTTGTGTATGCTTATGATAGCAGGTTGAGTGTTTGAAATTAGGAATTTAAAAGTGAAAGAGCATGTGAACTTAGAGAGAGTGAAGGCCAGTTTTGCGAGAGGTACGTTTTCTTTATACGTAATCTTCATCATTATTGAGCAACAAACCAATTAAGACATGTTGTAGTTTTGTTTCTCTTGTATATGTTGCGTTTTTCAATGATAATGCACTGTAACAATTCAAATACTCTGCTGTTCTACTCTACTAACATTATCAAAACTTTTTTTCATTCAATTTAAGCTGTAACATATTACTTTCACTCGTGAAATGTTGTCAGTCATGAAAATTATGTTTTACCAGTCTTCCTGAAGTTATTTTTTTTTCTATTCTAAAAATAACTAATTTATTCACTCCTCCATCCCTACCATACTCCCCATCCATTCAACTCCAAAAATCTTTCCACTCCTCCCCCTGCCCCCACCCCTACTACAAAGCTCTCTTGTTGTTTTTATACTCAGTCACAGTGAGCCGTCCTATAGTTTCCTTATAGCGTTTGGTTTGTAGACTGTTTTAAGATTTCAATTGTTGACGCTGTTTATTAAAATACAAGACAGATAACCTCTGATGATGTACAAGTGACAATTGAATTTTCATCAAATATATAGAATTGTCAATGTGTAAACTTATAAGCAAAACTTGTTTGTGTGAGTGTTTGACTTTTAAAAAAAATGTATTCATTATTTATTATGTATTTGCATGTTTTTAAAAAGTGATAATTTAACTTTCATCATTTCAAGCAATAATGTGCACATATATAAGGCTTTTCCCATCTAAACGATGGCAGTGCTCTTTCCTTAAACCCTCTTTTTTTGTCTTCTTTGTGTATATTTCATTGTTGTGAGTGTGGTTTGTTGGTTGTATTTCAAAGATACTCAACTGATTCTAAAATCGGAAAAGGATGACTTTTTAATTCCTTTGCATTTTTGTTTTTAAAGATACTCGCATTTGTTTGAAAATTGGTGTTCGGTTATTCAACCCATTTAGGAATAAACTGTTTAGTTGAAAACATTTTAAAACCATTTCTTAAATATTCAAACTTGTGTCATATAAAACATTATAATTTACTGACAGGAAACATCACATCTATAGGTGTTATTGGGTTGGTTTGTTTGTATTTTATTGTGAGCTGCAGAAAAAGTGGTGTACCAACGTGCTCCAGCTTATGAATTCAACCATTGTTGTCTTTTTTATCTGTTTTTTTTTTTTAACTCTACTTTAGTACTTCCGAAGATGGCTGGACGATGTTGGTAGTTTGTCAGCTGTACCACTGTCCAGCCATTTTCGGAAGTACTCGAGTATTACCAACAAGGGAAATAATTTCAGAATCACATATATGTATAGTGTCCTACTCAAATGTAGAATCTATCACAGATTTTAAGTACTTAATACTACTACTACTAGTAATAGTAGTAGTAGTAGTAGTACTACTACTACTACTACTACTACTACTACTACTACTACTACTACTACTACTAATAATAATAATAACAACAACAATAACAACAACAATAACAATCTTCATAGAGCGCATCATGTCAGATGCCCTTGCAGATCACGAAGGTACTCCGTTTTGCAGATAACATTGATGGATTGCCTGGAGAAGAACTTGAGCAGCTGGTACAGAGGCTTGACACCACCTCCAGAGCATTTGGAATGGCAATAAGAGCAAAGAAGACCAAAATGACGACCAACAAAACCAATGGCATCAACAAGGACATAAGTCCAAGGCCAATTCCTCAACATGATGCATAGCTTCAAATATTTAGGAGCCTTTGTATCAGAAAAAGCATAAAGATGAGGTACTACAGAAGACTTCTGAGCATTTTCTATACCCATCAAATCACCAACAACGAAGTCTGAAAGACCATCACACAAGCCATTGGAGAACACGATGACCTGCTCACAGTGGTGAAGAAATGGAAACTCCGATGATATGGCCACGTTATCAGAGCATCAGGCCTTTCAAAGACCATCCTGCAAGGCACAGTGCAAGGAGGTAGAAGAAGAGGGAGACCGAAAAAGAGGTGGGAGGACAACATTCGAGAATGGACTGGTTTGACACTGAGCGAAGCCATGAGGGTTGCTAAGGACAGAGAAAGGTGGAGTAAGCTGGTTAAACGATTATCTGTGGTGCCCCTACGACTTTCGACTTACGGGATAAGATAGGATATGAAGTGTTTTTGTTGTGGTGGTGTTTGTTTCTTTGTTTTTGGATCAACAAACTTGAATAACCTTAAATGTTCATATGCTCTGGTTTCTTCGGGGTACTTTCATGAAGTATTATATTGGATCATTGGTAAAACCATTTTTTAATCACTTTATTACTTTTGAAAGTGTGAAGGTCAAATACACTTCATGTTCAAAATTCTTATAATCATTTTGCATTTTATTTTTTAAAGTGTGAACATGTACTGCTTTTTAAATGTCTTCTGTGCATATTATTTATATTGAAATATATCAAAATATGAACAACAACACTTTCTTTTAAGTGTCGTGTAAATAATCATTGAGTGGATTTGGCATTTTATCAAAACCTTGATATCTCTGAGGAAAATCGTGTACAGTGAAAACCGCTTTAATACTTCCCTGACTGCAAATTCTGTGTCAGTGATGACCCACATAACAGACTTTAATATGATTTTTTAATCAAATGTTTGCATAAAATACATACGCTAGTGCATATTCTATAGTTATTTCCCCATTGCAAGTTGTTGGTTGTTTTGTTTTTTTCAAATTCAGCCGTTTTGGATGATGGTTTGTTGATTTGCTGTGAAGCAGAAACACATTTGATTAACGTCTAATCAAATAAACTTTATTGCAATTGTTGCCAGAGGATTTTGGCTTGGTGTTGTTTTCTTACCCGTTGTCACTTTTGGGTTTTAAGTTAAAAGAATGTGAGTACACAGTTTCCAACGTTGATAATGAGGGTGTCCAGGTAGTACAGTTAATGGTGACAACGTTGATAATGAGGGTGTCCAGGTAGTACAGTTAATGGTGACAACGTTGATAATGAGGGTGTCCAGGTAGTACAGTTAATGGTGACAACGTTGATAATGAGGGTGTCCAGGTAGCACAGTTAATGGTGACAACGTTGATAATGAGGGTGTCCAGGTAGTACAGTTAATGGTGACAACGTTGATAATGAGGGTGTCCAGGTAGTACAGTTAATGGTGACAACGTTGATAATGAGGGTGTCCAGGTAGTACAGTTAATGGTGACAACGTTGATAATGAGGGTGTCCAGGTAGTACAGTTAATGGTGACAACGTTGATAATGAAGGTGTCCAGGTAGTACAGTTAATGGTGACAACGTTGATAATGAGGGTGTCCAGGTAGTACAGTTAATGGTGACAACGTTGATAATGAGGGTGTCCAGGTAGTACAGTTAATGGTGACAACGTTGATAATGAAGGTGTCCAGGTAGTACAGTTAATGGTGACAACGTTGATAATGAGGGTGTCCAGGTAGTACAGTTAATGGTGACAACGTTAATAATAAGGGTGTCCAGGTAGTACAGTTAATGGTGACAACGTTGATAATAAGGGTGTCCAGGTAGTACAGTTAATGGTGACAACGTTGATAATAAGGGTGTCCAGGTAGTACAGTTAATGGTGACAACGTTCATAATAAGGGTGTCCAGGTATTACAGTTAATGGTGAGGCCCAAGTCGCGCCTTTAAACCCCGCATGGGACGAACTTGCATGACTCGGATACCAGACATTTTTCAAGACGCCGAGGGTTTTCTCTGGGTACTTTGGTTTCCTCCCTCCCTTCAGTGAAGATATTGAATGCAGTTAATCTAAAATTTCCAAATTAAAAGTTGGTTTCTATTCCGATTTTTCTTCAGATCGCCGCGCTTTGAGTTCCATTAAAGAAAAAGCGCGTGATGGCACCCTGTAGTATTGTTTAGTTTGAAGAATGTCTCATTTCTTGTTGGTAGTCTTTGTATGCCCACACAAGATGATGCAGCAGTCCAGTTGTAAAAGACCATGTATCGCTATGTAAGCTTCCACGACGTTGATTGGTAACAAAGTTATGTTTAGAAAGTAACTGCAGGTGAGTTTCATTAAACAAGAGAGACAAAATGTTGTGTAATGCCTTCAGTGTTACCAGTAGGGTTGTTTCGGCAGATCTTTCATGCGTCCTCTTTCAGGGAAAGTTTTGGTCTTCATTTTGTGGTCCTGATTCTGCTCTTTGCAGTCCGCTGGATCCTGTAAGCAATGAATAACTAACTTGTTCACCCAGACGAGTTGGGTCACTCTCTTTGTTCTCTCAGACCAGTTTGGTACTCTCCTTGTTCTCTCATACCAGTTGGGTCACTCTCCTTGTTCTCTCAGACCAGTTGGGTCATACCTTGTTCTCTCAGACTAGTTTGGTCACTCTCCTTGTTCTCTTAGACCAGTTGGGTCACTCTACTTGTTCTCAGACCAGTTGGGTCACTCTCCTTGTTCTCTCAGACCCGTTGGGTCACTCTCCTTGTTCTCTCAGACCAGTTGGGTCACTCTCCTGGTTCACCCAGACCATTTGGGTCAGTATATGTATATTATTTCTAATTTTATACAGTAACTACACAATACAATAAAATGCAGTATAATACAGTGTTATTATCTCAGTAAAAACAAACAGCAACAATGTTTTTGAAATTTTATTTATTGTCTAATTTTTTAATGATGGCAAGTGTGTTATGTGGTTTTCATTTTTCTTGCCTGATTTGCATTTCTGTTAAAAAAAAGAAATTAAAAAAAAAATATATATATATATATATTATATTCACACAGGGTTACGGACATTTGATTATTTTGCGTGCGATTTTCGTTGAATCTACTGTTGACGTTTTTTTTGGTGGTAGTTTCGTTTTGTTTGTGTGTTGAATACCGTTGTTCAGTTCAATCACAATGATTTTAATTTCCCCAACGTTCATGATGGGAAAATTATCACCAAAATGCTTTCTGTAAGTTTTGAGTTTCATTGAACATGACCATCCAATATTTGTTTAACAGCACCCTGGCCTCAGAATTGCTTTGAAAATGTGTGATGTGCAGAAAGTGTTCAGATAATCTTGCATAGCGGTTGTACCAGTTTGAGGAACTGCTCAAACGGTTTGTTGAAGTAGAAGCCTACTTTGAACTTAGTGAATATTAGTGTGAGGTACTTGTTGAAGTAGAAGCCTACTTTGAACTTAGTGAATATTAGTGTGAGGTACTTGTTGTTCTTTTGCTCCCCAATCTGTGATTAACCGTGGGTATTTGTTCATGTGTTCCATGGCACAGTGACATCCCACATAGAGGTGCCGGGTGTTTCTGTATAAATAATATCAATTTAGTGTTTTAAATTACCACTGCTTCTGTCATTCTCATTTGTTCTTTCTCGTTTCTAATCTGTTCTATCAATCTACGATTTCTTCTTCGCTAGTCACATACCTCTATTCTTGAAAACTCTCCAAAAACGTGTCGTTTGTGTAGGGGGTCTGTTGGGTCAGTTTGGGGATATTGGGCGCTTTTGCCAAATGGTCACTAGGGCTTTCTATGTTATTATTATTTAGCAATTTAGGCATTATATATGTATGTGTTTTGTTAATATTTTATAATGATGTTTGTATTCTATTTTGTTTTTGTAAACGGGGATTCGATAAATTAGAGTAAAGCCTCAGTCTCCCCTGCATGGAATGCCTTTATTGTAAAGTGACCGGCCGGTGGAGTGCTTTCAGTGTTACCATTAGGAATTATTTCAGCAGATCTTTTAGACGGATCGGGGGTGAGTCCTCTGTCAACCAAGTTGACATGATTGGGCTGTTTGCAGTCCGCTGGACCCTATAAACAATGCCTGATTAACTGCAGAGCGACAGTGGGTCGTGAAGGGGTTTTGCTGGTTTCATTTCATGCATGTGTAAGGAAGAGAGCTGATGAAGTGTTCGTGTGTGGGGAGAGTGCCAGGGGTGGCGTGAACGTGTGTGTTTTATGTTGTATGGAGAAAGAGATGTGTTCATGGTATGTGAGTTGTGTTCATGGTATGTGAGTTGTGTTTATGGTAGGCCTATGTGAGTTGTGTTCATGGTATGTGAGTTGTGTTCATGGTATGTGAGTTGTGTTCATGGTATGCGAGTTGTGTTCATGATGTGTGTTCAACTTGGCTCGGTGATGCAGTTTGTTGATATATATTTAATAGTTATGTGAGCGTGCTTTTTATGTCATTGTATATATGTTTATGCACTCAGCAATTCGTATTGCTCATGACAGGAGTTAAGGGCTGACATTGTGTGTAAAAAAAAAATGAAAAAAAATGTTCGCTGATTCTAGTTCACCAACGAAATATTATTGCTGATGCCTTGTTGGATCTTACCCATCTATGCAAGATAGGCGTGCTTTGCGGTCAAATGTTTAGTATGCGGGGGGCACGGTATATCAGCACGCTAACATTTGCACGAAGTTTGATAAATTAGCCTAACGTAACCTTGCAGCATAATGCATACTAATGAGGTGATTGCAATGTTTGCTGAAGCAGCATAATGAATATGTAAATAAGTCTGCATCTTAAAATCTGCACTATGAATCATAATGTCATTGATATATGCATATTAATTGCATTATTAATAATGCTGTCATTTTGTTTTGGATGGGGACAGCCACAAAACATGTTTTTTCACGTTTTCTTTGTGCAAGGTGGTGTCTGCTATGATTTGAAGCATCTGTAGAATATGGTATAATATGGTATATAATATTTTGGATGGGATTAACGGAGTAAATTTTTTATTTATTTATTTTTTAATTTTCCTTCTATATAATTTTGGAATTGTAATGTCTGATGGATACGTGCTGTTAGTAAGTCAGGTAAAAGTGTAAGAGCAGTCGTTATAAATAATATGAACAAAATCACGTAATCCTGTCATTATGGTTGTTTTGTTTTTTGTTGTTGTTGTTTTTTTAATTGGTCCTCTGCTGCTCAACTATGGCTCCAGCATAAACATAATTATGTGATGATATAATGCACCCCTGAACGAAACAATCAGGGTTGCTGAGGACAGGGAAAGATGGAGTACGCTGGTTAAACAGTCATCTGTGGTGCCCCTACGACCTCCGAGTTATGGGATAGGATAGGATAATGCACCCATCATTATTTTAAAGTTATAATGCATCCCGAATTATTGTGAAGTTATATTGCATACATAATTTGAAGTTATCATGCATACTTAATTATTTTTGGAGTTATTATTGATACATAATTGTTGGGAAGTTGTAATGCGTGTGTTTGTGCTTTACAGCACACGGTGTAGTGTTGTGTGCATTCAAGGAATTTTGTGTGTTTCAAATTGCTGCATTTGTTTTGTTCTTAATCATGAAGCCATGCTGACTGTGATGATGAATAAACATGAAGTATTATCCTAAACTGCTTGTTCGTCTGCGCACATGACTGAGCGAGTGACGCACGAACATACACACACAGACACACACACAAACACATCTAAATATATATATATATATATAATTATAAATTGTTTCAAAATGGCTAGCACCTTAGAGCAACCATCAAGGAGCAAGGAATGAAACAAGTCAAGGGAGGTAAGTCGCTTTAAATATCAAGAAAGGTAATTATCCTCCTGTCGAAGGTGGACACGAAGTGCGACATACTGTCTTTCAATTCCATGTGATTGTCCATGAGCTCAGATGCAGTACAATTTCATTCATAAAACCTTATTCTTCTTACGCATTTGGACCTTTACCAAAGATCTCACCACAGAAGGTTTGGCCCTAATGCTTAGACTACACCGAGTGCATACCTACTGCATGGGTGGTCATAGGTAAAGACAGTCAAAACATCAGACACTGCACGCGCCTTCTGCCATTTGTAGTGTTTAAATTATTTATTACTCTCCAAATTTTCGCCCCTCATACAAAGAGGTATCTTGCAACACACCAAACGCCTAGTTCTAGATTAAAACAATAGAAAATAATAGAAGAAAAAAAATTGTGTGTGTGTGATAAGAAAGTGGGAGAATGAGAGAAAGAAAGAAAGAACATGACACATACAGCAGCTAAAGAACCACAACATCAAATCTACATATTAATGAGCTAACTCAACATCTGCAGGTAAAACATAAGACATCAGACTACGATTTATTCACCAACCAAGTAAAACATTACAAGGCTTTGTGTGTCACTGTAGTATGGCGACAATGAACTTTGTCACCATTTATTGATTACGTCGTCAGCACTTTGTGCGTACATTGAGTTGTATGATAATTTAATACATACATCCAAGGTTGTATTTAGTATTACAATAATACTTCACTTTACAACAGGTAAAACACTACTTACACTACGCTGAAGGTGTTAGTAGTATTTCATAATTTTACATTGTAATGTACAGAAACAATCGACTTGGTTATGATGATGACGATAATAATGATGACGATGATGATGATGATGATGCTGATGACGACATTGCTGCTGCTGCTGATGATGATGATGGGGAGGATGAGGATTATGATGAGGAGGAGGAGGATGATCTAGCTGGGAACTATAAATAGGCCCGTGTTAAAAGCAGATGAAGAATGTAAACTAAAATGAACACAACCAACAGATTATTTACAAACCGAGCTTTGGAATTTATTACAACTGTTGCAGGTAAGGCAAAGGCGATAATTAAACAAAAAAAAAAAAAAAAAAAAAAAAAAAAAAAAACTGGAGACTGCATCAGCAGATGGCAAAACGTTAGAATTTAGCAGCCGACCATCGATTAACACGCCTACCATATTCCCAGCCTTATTTAATAATTTGGGTTTGTGCTGTATAAAAGGATGAAAGGATGTATGAATGAGGTTGGGGAGGCAGGAGACAAAGGAGACGGGCGATGGAAAGGAGGGTGGAGGGTTAAGTTGGGGGTAGTAGGCTTAATTCAAAACCTCTGAAAACATCACACGACAGTTGCATCAGTCGTTCGGTCAGTCAGACACTGCTTTGTCACATCGATGCTAGACCAATCGTGTTTTGACTGGAACGTTCGACAGACGCATAGCGTTCTGAACAGGTGGGCTCGGTCTTTCTTCCTCCCTCTTTATTTCTCTAAACCTCCCCCATCCCCACCTCCCCTCCCAACATCTTCTTAGTCCAC
>CM072511.1:166190292-166212792 GCA_036898135.1 Oncomelania hupensis
ACACAAATAAACAAAGCTAAAGACTAAAACTAAGATAAACACATAGAATGCTAACTGCTTTGACTATTTCAGTATTTACATACGATATTGCACTTAGTCCCGTAGGTCCATCATTTTAAATACAACGATTACTAGCACACAATAAAACACTAAAATAAACAAAATTAAGGGAGAAAACACACTGAAATAATAAATAAATAAAAGCAATTTGGCATAATGCTGCTGAAAACGAAATACTGCACGCACGTCTTAAAAAGCCAATAACTGTCATCCGTCAATACATTGCATTGTGCCTTGAAAGTCTCGGAGTCATGGATTTTATCAAAACAGCTGTTTGCTCCCATCCAAAGCGTGGTTGGTGAGCATTTTGTTCATGCCGCAAAGGTTAAGGCCAAGAGAAGATTTGAGATTCCGTTGTCATGGTGATCGACTGTGGACCTCTCAAGGTCATGGATTTTAAAAAAAAAAGTGATTATGGAGAATACAAGTTATGGGGTAAGGCCTCCGGCATTCTGTTGGCAAATTGTCTTACAACAACGTATAACGGGTGGTGGGGATGGTGGTGGTGGTGGGGAGGGTGATGGTTTGCTTCATAAAACTGAAACAAAGTCGGACAAAATACTGAATTTGCTGACATGTCAATGAGCACGACCACAAAGGTGACTGACGATCTTCACAACGGACTAGGTCACACAGGTCACTCAGAGGTCAAAGTCAAAACCACAAATCCAAGGAAGGACTATCTGCCTTTCCCACCGCCACCCAGGACAAGCGAACTACATAGTCCAGTACGTGCTTTGCTTTCTGAGATTGTTTCCAAGCGCTGAAAACCAAACGAAGACGATAGTCGTTCTCTGCTGACAGACAGGGGTCATCCTTCACGTTGGAATTGTCCTCTGGGTTGCTGGCGTTATCTACGTCGTCAGGGGTGTCGTCAGAGGTGTCGTCATCTACGTCGTCAGAGGTGTCGCCTTCGTTGAAGTCATTCGTTTTGCTTGCGTCATCATCGCTGTTGAGACCGCATCCCGCCGAAGACTGTTTCAGGTATTTGTTTTTGATGATGCTTCCAAAGTCCTCGCCAAACTCTTTAGCTTTTTTCACGTTGTACTGAGGCAGCAACTGCAACAACAACAACGTCATTAACATCTTTGTAATACAATACAATACAATACAATACAAATACAATACAACCCAATCGTCATTGTCGCTGTCATTAATAACGTAGTCGTCATGATCGTTCTTGTCTTCATTGTCGTCATCATCATCATCATCATCATCATCATCATCATCATCATCATCATCATCATCATCATCATCATCATCATCACCTTCGTCGTCGTCATCAATCATTATCAATCATAAACATCGTCACCAATCATCATCATGGTCAATCATCACCATCGGCACCAATCATCATCATCATTGTCATCGTCATCATCATCGTCGTCATCATCATTATCGTCATCATCATCGTCGTCGTTATCATCATGACATTTCACAGTTTGAACTAGAAAGTGTACGTCTGTGTTGGTAAGCGTGATGCAGTATTATCAAGTCCTACTCCGATCTAGGACCTGCTAACTAATTAATACTTTGATCAAGTAACTGATTATGGCTGGACTGGCTAAGTAGTCATATGTTATATTAATTGGTCATGGATCGACTGGCTAATTAGTCATATGTTATATTAATTGGTCATGGATCGACTGGCTAATTAGTCATATGTTATATTAATTGGTCATGGATCGACTGGCTAAGTAGTCATATGTTAAGTAATTGGTCATGGATTGACTGGCTAAGTAGTCATATGTTTAAGTAATTGGTCATGGATTGACTGGCTAAGTAGTCATATGTTTAAGTAATTGGTCATGGATCGACTGGCTAAGTAGTCATATGTTTAAGTAATTGGTCATGGATCGACTGGCTAAGTAGTCACATGTTTAAGCAATTGAGTATAGGGCTGATTGGTTAATTAATAAATTAGTGAATAATTAGACTGACCTCATCCTGAAACTGACCGCTGATGTTGTCGATGAGTTTAACGATCTGGTTCCACTCGCCGTCTTTGTTCTCAGCCAACAACAAGACCTCCATCTTTTCAAACAGTCTGTGAGTGTCCTTTAGCACGTGCTGAAAACGTCATGCAAAACGCTTTGCAAATAATAATTGATTGAGGAGTTAGGCTTTTAGGACAAAGGCGGGAGGGATGGTGTTTAGTGTGTGTGTGTGTGGGTGTGTGTGTGTGGGTGTGTGTGTGTGGGTGTGTGGGTGTGTGTGTGTGTGCGTGTGCGCGTGTGTGTAACAATAACTGAATGAGTCATTGATGGCTATTAGGTCCCTTTAGTCAGTAAGTCAGATCTTATCTTAACTTATCTTATCATGTTTTGTTTTGTAAATCTATAAATTCATTAATTAATGTAAAAACTTACCTTGACGAATACTTTCCGCTTCTCGTTGCTGGTGACAGATTTAGAAGGGTAGTAATCAAGGGCTTGGATGGGAGGCAACTTTTCTGCTTTTTCCAAACACTGTTGTATATTGTATTCCTGGTTTTGACACTGCACAAAACAAACAAATAATAATGATTGACATAATTAATTGAAAAGTGACATTTATTATTTCTTTATTTACATATATATATATATTTATTTATTTACTTATTTTAGTACTACACAACACAACAATACACACAACATACCCAATAGTATAGCTGAACAAACAAAGAGGTTTTCTTGTTTCTTTGTTTTCAAATGGGGAGAGGGGAGAGGGGGAGAGGGGGGGGGAGAGACGGTAAAAGGGAGCTGGAAATACCTAAATTGGGATGAATCACTAGCTCCGTACCCTATAACGCGATTGATACTGGACTGCCACTCACGTCCTCTTGGATTTAGTAAAGAGTGCTGCTTTGTCATTTTGTGGCCAAATTAACGCTTCATGAGAGTAGAATACAGGCAGAATTAAATGGCCCCAGCCGGGAAGAATTTGCCAAGATAAAACCGAAATCGATTTCGGTCTTGAACTAGGCTAGGCCTACTTATGTACCAACTAGGCCTAAAGATGAGTGTCCTTCTAGCGGAACTAGCAAACGCGGATGGAGATAAAACTAGACCACTACCACCCTTTCCAAGCACTCCCTTCCCCTCAGTTCATCTTTCATTCTGGCTGCTCCTTGCATTCCAGGCAGCGTAGGCCACGCTATGGGACCTCTTTCAACATAATTATCTCAGCATAAGCTTGCAGACCGTTTAGCGTTAGAAAGTGGAGTCCATGTTTTAAAAAAAAAATTAAAAGAAAATGTTCTGTCAGATTCAGTCCGACAATACGTACTTAAAGGCACGTTTACACTTCAAGGATTTGATACTAATATGAATTACGCCTCGCATAATTCTAGAACCTTCTAAACAGGTAAAGTAAGGACTGGGGCCGACAAAAGGCAAAATACTATAAAACAAAGAGGATAATCTCAAACAAACACTTTCTCGTTCAACATAATAAAATTTAAAAAAGAAACTTATTCATTCAGAATCACTCAAAAATCACAACGTAGAGATTGATTATCTAGCTAATACACTGAATCAAGCAAAGTAAAGAAATGTTGCTATACAATGCAAACATGATGAGAGAAATGCTGTTATACAATGAAAACATGATGAGAGAAATGCACATCGTCTTCTCTGGTATCACGACACCATTGAAGGATTCTGGAAGCGCGCAGGCCTATGTGATGTCAAAGCAGGCTATTTTTAGGTTCAGCCAGCGTGGGTTAAAGTCATATGAGGTTAAGCTCGGCCTGCATGCTGTCGGAGCTAAATAGATGTCAAAACCAAATGCCACTTGGAACTGGGGTCGGGTAGCTCCGCTGGTAGAGCGGCTTATGACCATATTATTTTCCCCTTACCATCAACTGGTTCGCTGGTGTCAGAATAATGTGACCAGTATAGTCGCCTATACGCTCCGGTGTCGTGTGGCTATAATCTACGATTTACCTTTTATGCCACTTCAAGGAGCAAGGAACCGGGAAATAATTATTCTTATCGTGGAACGAAAGGAAAGGAAACTCAGATGGTATGGCCCCGACACCAGAGCATCCACAAATTTAAGAATAACTTTCCCTCCACCTCCACCCACCCCTACCCACCCTCACACACACCCACACACCCCCACTCCCCCCTTACGCTCCCACAGCAATCACACGCAACTGATCCATCATTGGGCAGCTGATTTCCACGTGCTTCGGTGATTTACATACGAGATTTGCTTTTTCCTCTCAGCCTTAAGATAGGACTCTTGACGACGATCCAACATTGTCACTGATTTACGGGAAAGCCCCAAATAGGCCTCAATGCGGATCTCTGCTTCGTCTCCTCCACACTGCGCATGCTTAACATTTGCCCAGGCGACCCTCAGCCAGCCACATACTATGTGTTCCTGCTGCCATCTCTTCTTTTCGTTGATTTGTTTCTACAGTCTTCGTTCGGTTGTTGAGACCCATTAGGCCAGTCAATGGGTGTTAGTAACGTTAACATATTTATCCAGTTCCAGTTGTAGTAGTCGTTGCTGGTCTTGTTGAAAGGAAATATGGAAATGATAGAAAGCATCGACATTGAGGGAGGGGAGACAGAGAGAGAGAGAGAGAGAGAGAGAGAGAGAGAGAGAGAGAGAGAGAGAGAGAGAGAGAGAGAGAGAGAGAGAGAGAGAGAGAGAGAGAGAGAGAGAGAGAAGATATAAGACATTTTATTTCGCTTCAACTTTTACATCGAAGAAATCTTGGTGCGCATGGGGTACTCAGTTGTGTAGGCCTATATAATGTAATTTGCTTATGTTTATACAGAAGAACAGCACTACAAATCGAAAAAATCGAATATGGCTCAATGCAATAAGACCGAAATAAATATTGTAAAAATGTTTTATGTGCCTGTGACAGACCTTTGTCTTTAGAACACATGTTGTTTGCATGCTCTGCTATTGCCCCTATTTTACCGCTGGAGATGAACGACAAAACTTCCTTAAAAGAACTTAATTATTCTTTGTGTATTACCTTAGCGAAAATACTCTTTGATTCACCTGTTGCAAGATTAATATAATCGTTTACTTTTTATTTTATTTTATTTATTTTGTATTATTATTTTTTTAATTATTATTATTATTTTTTTTATTATTATTATTATTATTATTATTTTAAATTTATTTATTTATTTATTTATTTATTTTTATTTATTTTTTTTTTTATTATTATTTTTTTTATTTATTTTTTTTTTGTCTTATCATCTTGATGAATTAAGACAATAAAAATCAACAACAACAACAAGAAAAGCACAAACTATGCTACGCTATTCAAACTATGCTACGCTTTTGGCATTACACTGATTCCAACATTCCGATGAAAGTCATTGAAGAATCTCCACATGAAAAATGTCTGAGTCAACCTGTCAACCTGCCGTTGACCCTATTGCAGTATTTCTGTCGCAGCATCCCCAATCCAGTCATGTTGGAGATTATGAACACTCCGTGATTAAATTGTGTCTATACCTCAACGTGTGCATAGGTTTTGTATATTTTCCGTGATTTCTAATCTAAACTCATCTAATCTAATCTAATCCAATCTAATCTAATCTAACATAAATCCTAATAAAATTTAATCTAATCTAATCTTATCTTGTCCCAGCATCTAAAATTAGATCATTGTGACGGTTATGACGATCTCTTAACAAATTGTGTTAAAGATTGTGACAGCATGTCAGTACTGTCATCTCATGATTTGTGACTTTATAAACACTTATCAGTATATTAATAATAAGTCAGTGTTTTAATTTCCATTGCTTCACGCAACAAGTCATTTAGACCTTTTTCATTCCTGGTGTGCAGATCTTTGTGCAGATCATCGTCAGTATGAGTCATTATCAAATACCTATTTCTCTACTTCAGTGTCCTTTTCTATGCCATAGTTGGCTTTGTCACACGGCTAAAGAAAGCTCCGGACAAATAATTGTAGGTCTCATAACCCCACGACTCCACTGACCGACTGGGACCAATCAGTCAACACTAGGATGACTAATGAATTAATAGACTTGTATAGCGCTTACGAAATTCCACATCATAAAGCGTGCTAAAGGCGCAGTATATGTTAATAATAAACACACACACAAACACACACACACATATATACATACACATATACATATATATAGATACACACACACGCGCGCAAGCACGCACAAAATTAAATTACCTCATTGTCCAGAATGAGCTTTGCTGTTTCCGCAATATTTTCCGCCTGAGGAAGTAGTTCCTTTTCCACAGTCAAGTAGAACATCAGATGACTTTGTGACGTAGGCACTGGCGATGCCGTCACAAGAAATGGCGCCAGCAGCAGCAGCAGCAGCATGAAATACAACCGCCGGCGAAGTGTGGACGATGAGAGGCAGGCTGCACAGCACGACAAACCCGTGGGAATGAAATGTAGACGTTAAAACAATCACAATCAGTTTAACTTTATTCAGCCGGACCTGGAAATAACAGTGGCTAATTCAACAGTCCTACCTGGCTCTCTTGAAAATCAGCTAGGTAAGGTAAAGCAGCAAAGAAGACGTAGGTAACGCCCTCAGAAACCAAGTCCCTATCATCACTTCTTTATTATTTACATATTACGATAATAAATGCACTGTCTAAAGTATGGATGAATCTGATCTGATCTGATCGCATCTGATCTGAGCTTATCTGATCTGATGTTATATCTGTCTACATCAGCGCCTTAAATCAAGTCGTTCTGACGGTTCAGACGCTCTCCGTGCTGAACTGTGTCTATGGATTAATAATGGCCGAAGGTCTGTTAAATGACAACAGATATGTATACTCATGTACATTAGTATCAATGTAAGAGTGATTGTCGAAAGGAAAGATTGTATACTCAGGCGTATAGGCTACAAATCTACAACTTTGGTCTAAATAAAATATCTGAATGTCAACCTCTCTCGTACCCTACAAACTAAAAATGATTACATTAAAAACGTTACATCGTATAATATTTCTTTCTTTAAAAAAAAATTAGCTTCATCGTAGCTAAATTAGCTTCATTGTCTTTTTAAAATGACGAAGCTATAATTAAATTAATGTTCGAAAAATAAAACCATCATTATTTTTTATTTTTTTTATGAAAGAAAATTATGCCTGGCCCGCGAGATTTTGTAAAAGATATAATTTGGTTGTAACGCAAAATTAATTGAAAAAACAAACAAACAAACACATTATAATCTATCCTATCCTATCCCGTAACTCTGAGGTCGTTGGGGCACCACAGATGATCGTTCAACCAGCATACTCCTTCTTTCTCTGTCCTCAGCAGCCCTGATGGCTTCGCTCAGTGTCAAACCAGTCCATTCTCAGGGGTGGTGGGGGGAGAGAAGGGGAGAGAAGAAGAGGGCGTGAGGGAGAAGAGGGGGGAAGGGCGGGAAGGGGGTCACATTAAATCACTTTAAATTAAATTAAATTATTTAAGTACAAGTTTATATAATTGCTTTTAAATAAAACAACACATAAATTATATGAAATACATTCATGAAATAAAATAAAATGAAATAAAAATAAAATGAAATAAAAAATAAAATAAAATTACTTTATTAAAAGTGTATAAAATAGCCGTGGAAAAATATATTATAGATAGTATTCTTTTAAAGCAAACATAAATTTAAAACAAGCATTTAAATTACTGAAGTGAAAGTTAATAAAATAACACTTAAATAAAATGAACTATAAATAATAATAAATACTGAAATTAAAAAAAATCAAATAAAGAATAGGATGCAAGTAATATGACGGCGAAAAATCAAGTAAAATAAAATAAAACGCACAGAGCGAAGAATAAATAAATATATTTAGAGTTAGACATTATACATTTCAATGTAAAGTACTAACAAATACACATTGGTTGTTGTTTGTTTGTTTTTTCAAAGTATAATTATTTCATCACCCTACACATTATGCCTGAGAATCAGTTAATAATAATAATAATAATAATAATAATAATAATAATAATAATAATAATAATAATAATAATAATAATAATAATAATAATAATAATTTTTAATAATAATAATAATAATAATAATAATAATAATAATAATAATAATAATAATAATAATAATAATAATAATAATAATGAAATTTATTAGGTGCTTTTTCTAGTAAGGAACAGTTCAAAGCGCTCTCTCGTGCAATCATTAAACATTAGTACACTACATTATAGGGCCTATGGCTGGAAGCAGGAGAAGTCAACGAGGACTGCACACACACACACACACACCCTCCCATCCCCCCCCCCCACACACACACACTATAAGTTCTCAGTATTAATAACTGAGAAAAATGTACAGTTGTCAGGTCAAGCACAGAAAGTTTAGTTTGTGAATTCAGCAAATCTGTATTGCCCACAATGAAGAATTCACACAGCACATAGCGTCTCAGCGAAAAAGAAAAGAACAATAGGATCGTATCATGTCGTAGGCGCGCCTTAAGTAAGGTTCTGAGTGGAGAAGTTCATTATATAATTTTTTTTTAACACTTTGATTGTCAAAATTACTTACGAAAAGCCATGAGGGTTGCGAAGTAGAAAGGATGAATGTTGAACACAGAATCGCACTATTCAGTAATGAATTATCCCTGGGGCATCTATGTAGACTGAGCAGCTTGCAAATGACTAAAGGTGCTAAATGTCGCCCGCTTTTTATGCTAACCTCTATCGGAAAAACCAAAGCCCTTAGCAAATGCATTATCCATGACTATTATTTTAAATGTAAAAACACAATAACAGATAAGGTATTTTCCGATTTTTTTTAAACACTTATTTTCAAGACAGCATCAGAGGGAGGGAGGATCGACACAAATTCATCAATATATATATCTATCTTTTTTAAGCCACGCCACGCAAACCGAATGACTTGTCGTTGCCATAGTCTATTACTAAGTTGCTAAGTCTATTACAACAGAGCTACTCGCACATTTTGCCTACTAGCGGGAATCCCCTATGTTCTGTGGCCGCGCGCTGCCTCTGGGATTTACTGTACTATTTTTAGCACAATGACACACACACTCACTCACCCACACTTTTCCATCCATGATGGAGATTGTAAAAGTCAATTGTGTGAGGCGGTGTTTGACGAAGGTGATGAAAGGCGAGCTCTTTTTCACCACTTTTACACTTAACCCCATCTACTTCCGTTTGGGGGGTTTTTCTCCCCCAACTGCCATTTTTCTATTTCTTTCGCACTTGCCTATAGTCGTGTTTTATTTATTTATTTTTTTAAATCAATGAGGCGTGCGGGGAGGTGAGGACGTCTAATATTGTTTAAAGATGATGGCGAAGATGGTGGTGGTCAGCGTAAGCTGCTCCGTTCCTAATATAATAGATTTAGCTTATATGTAGGCTGATTGTATTAGTGTAATCTCTCTCTCTCTCTCTCTCTCTCTCTCTCTCTCTCTCTCTCTCTCTCTCTCTCTCTCTCTCTCTCTCTCTCTCTCTCTCTCTCTCTTTCTTTCTCTTGCTCTCTCTGTCTCTCTCTGTATATGTGTCTGTTCTATGATTTCCAATGTAATATTAAAGGTTAGTTTTGTAAATTTTTTAAAGAGACAGTCTGGAAGATAAAACTTCCCTCTTAGTATAAAATCCTAATTCATAATTTTAAAAAAAAGGTTTCCAATGTAAAATATTCAAAGTTTCAACTGTACTGAAATACAAAAACAACAACAACAACAACAACAACAACAACAACAACAACAACAACAACAACAACAACAAATGTAGTTACTAGGTTAGTGGCGCTCAGATGTGGCTGTCGTGTGTTCTTTGGAGAAAGTCGCCCCAATCAACTTTTAGTAGCAACATAGTGGTTGCACAGTCAGCTGTCTTACTGTGCATGGCGGATACGGCTGAGTAAGAGCATGGCAATGTTTAGGAAACGTTTTGTCGGAAGATAGAGGCTTACACACACACACGCGCACACACACACGCGCGCTCACACACACGCACACACCCTCACACACACACTCACACACACACACAGGCACACACACACTGAGTGTAAAACATAGCCCATCCCTGCGCAGGATGGATGAGTAGAACAAGAAGGTCGCGGGCTAATTGCAGAGCGCTGATCTCCAATGTTAATAACAAAATCGCAAGATCGGGAAAAAACTTGAGAGAGAGGGTGGGGGGACGGGAGGGGTGAAAATGGGAGAGAGACAGACAGACAGACAAACCGACAGACCGAAAGACAGAGAAACAAAGAACGGAAATTCCAGCGCCTTGAGCAGATCTTGAGCTGGAAAAGCGCTATTAAATACAGAAATAATTAAAAGAAAGAGAAATGGGGAGAGAACGACAGAAAAGAAAAGCGATGGAGAGAGAGACATAAAGGACACAGACAGAGGGAGAAAGACAGAAAAGGACAGAGACAGAGAGAGAGAGACATAAAGGACACAGACAGAGGGAGAGAGACAGAAAGGACAGAGACAGAGGGAGAGAGACAGAAAAGGACAGAAACAGAGGAAGAGAGACAGAAAAGGACAGAGACAGAGAGAGAGACAGAAAGGACAGAGACAGAGGGAGAGAGACAGAAAAGGACAGAAACAGAGGAAGAGAGACAGAAAAGGACAGAGACAGAGGGAGAGAGACAGAAAAGGACAGAAACAGAGGAAGAGAGACAGAAAAGGACAGAGACAGAGAGAGAGACAGAAAGGACAGAGACAGAGGGAGAGAGACATAAAGGACAGAAACAGAGGGAGAGAGACAGAAAGGACAGAAACAGAGGGAGAGAGACAGAAAGGACAGAAACAGAGGGAGAGAGACAGAAAGGACAGAAACAGAGGGAGAGAGACAGAAAAGGACAGGGACAGAGGGAGAGAGACAGAAAGGACAGAAACAGAGGGAGAGGGGCAGAAAAGGACGGAGACAGAGGGAGAGAGACAGAAAAGGACAGAGACAGAGGGAGAGAGAAGAAAAGGACAGGGACAGAGGGAGAGAGACAGAAAAGGACAGAAACAGAGGGAGAGAGAAAAGGACAGAGACAGAGGGAGAGAGACAGAAAAGGACAGGGACAGAGGGAGAGAGACAGAAAAGGACAGAGACAGAGGGAGAGAGACAGAAAAGGACAGAGACAGAGGGAGAGAGACAGAAAGGACAGAGACAGAGCGAGAGAGACAGAAAGGACAGAGACAGAGGGAGAGAGACAGAAAAGGACAAGGACAGAGGGAGAGAGACAGAAAAGGACAGAGACAGAGGGAGAGAGACAGAAAAGGATAGAGACAGAGGGAGAGAGACAGAAAAGGACAGAGACAGAGGGAGAGAGGCAGAAAGGACAGAAACAGAGGGAGAGAGACATAAAGGACAGAGACAGAGGGAGAGAGACAGAAAGGACAGAGACAGAGGGAGAGAGACAGAAAGGACAGAGACAGAGGGAGAGAGACAGAAAGGACAGAGACAGAGGGAGAGAGAAGAAAAGGACAGGGACAGAGGGAGAGAGACAGAAAAGGACAGAAACAGAGGGAGAGAGAAACGGACAGAGACAGAGGGAGAGAGACAGAAAAGGACAGGGACAGAGGGAGAGAGACAGAAAAGGACAGAGACAGAGGGAGAGAGACAGAAAAGGACAGGGACAGAGGGAGAGAGACAGAAAAGGACAGGGACAGAGGGAGAGAGACAGAAAAGGACAGAGACAGAGGGAGAGAGACAGAAAAGGACAGGGACAGAGGGAGAGAGACAGAAAATGACAGGGACAGAGGGAGAGAGACAGAAAATGACAGGGACAGAGGGAGAGAGACAGAAAAGGACAGAGACAGAGGGAGAGAGACAGAAAAAGATAGAAACAGAGGGAGAGAGACAGAAAAGGACAGAAAGAGAGGGAGAGAGACAGAAAAGGATAGAAACAGAGGGAGAGCGACAGAAAAGGACAGAGACAGAGAGAGAGAGACAGAAAATGACAGAGACAGAGGGAGAGAGACAGAAAAGGACAGGGACAGAGGGAGAGCGACAGAAAAGGACAGAAACAGAGGGGGAGAGACAGAAAGGACAGAAACAGAGGGAGAGAGACAGAAAAGGACAGAGACAGAGGGAGAGAGACAGAAAAGGACAGAGACAGAGGGAGAGAGACAGAAAAGGACAGAGACAGAGGGAGAGAGACAGAAAAGGACAGAGACAGAGGGAGAGAGACAGAAAAAAGTAGGGAAAGATGACGGGGGAGCGGGGAGGGGGTGAGAAGAATTGTGAATACAAAACAACTATAGAATTTGATTTTGATGACGTTAACTGAATACAGGAATTGTGTGGGACGGGTGGACACACCAAAAATCAACTATGATGTCTGAACAACGTCTTGATGGACCGTAGGCCTGTGTCTCCTTCAACTGACGCTCAGCGGGGAAACAGAAATATGGCGAAGGGGAATCGTGTTGAACTCTTTGTCGACGGAATCTGGATTGGCGGAGCGAGGACATCAGCTGGATAGACTAACAATGAAGCAATAATTATAAATACGACAGCTTTATTATCTCATTGACAAATGACCTTGCGGTGCCAACACAGATCACAACAAAAAAGGCGTAACAATTCTTCACATAAGCTAAAGAACGTTGTATTGTATTGTATTGTATTGTGTTGTGCTGTGTTATTCTGTGCTGGGCTGTGTTGTGCTGTGTTGTGTTGTATTGTGTTGTGTTGTGTTGTATTGTATGATCTTGTATTGTGTTGTTCATTTAGGCCTATGTCAAAGTAGACTTAGTGAAAGAATAAGAATTAAATTCCTTTACTTTTAAAAGATAACATTCTATCAGGCTCTGTCTGTCTCTTTCTGTGTCTATCTTTCTCTTACACACGCGTACACACACCCCTTCTCTCTCTCTTTCTCTCTCTCTCTCTCTCTCTCTCTCTCTCTCTCTCTCTCGGGCCTTAATATGCTGAATAAAACATTCGTATTCGTATACTCTCTCTCTCTCTCTCTCTCTCTCTCTCTCTCTCTCTCTCTCTCTCTCTCTCTCTCTCTCTCTCTCTCTCTCTCTTTATCTCTTTATCTCTATCTTCTCCTCATCGCCCTTCTTCTTCTTCTTCTTCTTCTTCTTCTTCTTCTTCTTCTTCTTCTTCTTCTTCTTCTTCTTCTCTTCTTTTCTTCCTTTCTTCTTTCCTTTCTTTCTTTTTTCCCAACTGATTGTCAGAACTGAAGAGGGGTTTTTAATTTTTTGGGTGTGAGGTTTGTGTGTGTGTTGTCCATTCCACCTGTATTTGTTCATTCCACCTGTATTTGTTCATTCCACCTGTATTTGTTCATTCCACCTGTATTTGTTCATTCCACCTGTATTTGTCCATTCTGCCTGTATTTGTTCATTCCACCTATAGTTGTCCGTACTGCCTGTCTTCGCCCATTCTACATTTCTTTGCCCATTGTTAATATCCTATTATCTACAGTCTTTGTGTATCGTTTGAATTCTTCCTGTTTTGCGTTTTATGATTGAGTGGGCGGGGAGAGAATGACACGACTGCTCGAGGGAGTCCAAAGCTTTTGCTGTTGTTGTATTTAATCAATTCAGGCAACCTCTCTTTTCTACACAGCAGTGGTGTTATGGCAGGACAGAGTGGTGTGAGGGAGGGGTGAGGGAGGTCAGAAGGGGAAGAGAATGAAGTGAGAAGGACGTAGTTGGGATGGAGGTTTGAAGACAGAACGGGGAAAACCTAAATCAACTCCTCAACTCCTCCAAACTGGGGAGAGAGAGAGAGAGAGAGAGAGAGAGAGAGAGAGAGAGAGAGAGAGAGAGAGAGAGTAAAACAGCCACCGCTCTGAGCATGCTGTACTAGAATGAACATTGTAACTGGCCCGTAAGATCTCCACATCATGTGATCGTCAGGCCTTTCACCGTTAAACAGTTAAAGAACCACACACATACACATACACACGTACACATACACATACACAAATGTTTGAAATGGAAACGTCAGGGGCAATTACGCTGTGGATTGCCCCACTGAATGTCAGTATCTTAAAGGTAAAGTCGTTTTGTGTGAGGGGAAAAAACTGGAACTGGAACTATCATTATGATTTATTATACGTGTCCACTCTGAGTCTTCATCCCGCCCATCCCCTCTTTACACACACACACACACACACGCGCGCACACGCACACATACTTACACACCCACACACATACACACACACAAACAAACACACACACACACGCGCACGAACGCACGTACTATACAATTATACTAAGCCTATAACTATTTCCGTTGGACATTACTTTTGAACTGATATCTTGTTTGGGTAGCCCCTAGGGAAATGTTTGTGCCATTACGTCTTCCTCTCTTTTCTTGGCCATGGATCGTAAGGCATTTAATGTACACGTATAGCTATCAGCACCTCTTCAAAAATATAATTATATAGACACCATCACGTCAACTATCAACCACACGATAGATACAGAACAATTAAAATAACTGTCACATGTGTAAATTGCAGGTAACATGACAGCTAACAGAAGTGGGCACTGTGCAACATGATCATAACAGAGTCTCAATGAATTATTATATTTATTATTATTATTATTATTATTATTATTATTATTATTATTATTATTATTATTATTATTATTATTATTATTATTATTATTATTGGTGTTGTTATTATTATTATTATTATGTGAATCACAAATATGTTTTCTTTTTAAACCAGATTAATGCCATTACACAAGCTTTTATTCTTTTCATCTGGCCACCCCTTGGGGTCATGAGCAATCTTGCCACTGTAGATTGTTCTAACCTATAAAGGGTACAGTGAAAGCCCCAGTTGAAAACCTGTCTAGCCTTTGTAGGCATGACAAATTAACTGTGGCAACAGTTCCCCCGTTGGAGTGCCGGGGGTTTCAGTATAAATAGTATCCCCACTTTCTGGAAATTTAGTGCTTTAAATTCCCACTGTCGCTGTCTTCCTCATTTGCTCTTTCCCATTCCCGATCTGTCCTACCACTCTGCTATACTATCTTCTTCTTCGCTAGATCAATGACCTACCTTTTTTCTTGAAAACTCTTCCTGGACAAGACTCCTTGTTTGTGTATGAGGTCTGTTGGATCAGCTTGGGAGTGTTGGACGCTTTCTGCCGGGTGGTCACTAGGGCTTCCTATGAATGTACTATTTAGCACTATAGGCATTTTATATGTATGTTTTTTGTTGATGATTTATAATGATGTTTGTATTCTATTTTGTTTTTGTAATCGGGGAGTTCGCGTAGTTGAGGTCAACCCTCAGCCGTCCCTCGCGTGGGATGTCTTTATTGTAAAGTGACTGGCCGGTGGAGGGCGTTCAATTTTCCCACTGGGGTTGTTTCAACAGATCTTTTATGCGGATCGGGGGTTGTCCGGTCCTGATTTGGCTCGGAAGAGTCCGCTGGACCTAAAGCAATAATAAATCAATCAATCATTCATCTGGCCTGTCATATGTTGTAACGTTGTTTAGTTATTCAACGGTTATTCTTCTTTTAAAACTGTTGTATTTCACCACCTTTTACACTTTACATCTTAGATGAGGTATTGTTGATCTGCCTCTTTTGGTATTAACGTCCATCTCTTTGATTTTTTCTTTGAAATTACTCATTTATTTTATAAGTTGATTGATTGATTGACTGATTTTATACTTTTATTTGTTGGTTTGTTACATTCACTAGGTTTACATGTTATCTTGTTTTTAAATGCAGAATAGGATTATTATGCGTGTGTATCTGTGTGTGGCTGCGTGTGATCAAGCGCTTTGTGAAGCATTTTATGTTTGAATTGCGCTATACAAAATAAATTATTATTATTATAAATTATTATTATAATTAAGCATTTGAACCGATAAAGCCCTGTACATCTATCGTTCTTTGTTGCTTAATGTTTTACATGCATGCCAGAAGGCACACACTTATAAAATCACACACACATACAAAACACACGCACACTCGCCCTCGCACCCGTCCTCACACTGCTGTAGAATAGTTCTATACCCATTACACGTGAGACGAACGAGGTTGCTGCCAGGCAATTGTATGTAATATATCACGCACTGCACTGCACTGCACAACTCACAACTCTGTACTGACCCCCAACCAATATTACTGCAATGGACGATGGTATAACTGAAAACTTCAAAATAAAATTAAATGAGCAAGACTAAAATAAAAATCAAGCAATAGTATCGTTGTTTTTTGACAATGTTTATCATTTGTACAGCATTAACAGAACCTGACACGTTCCGTCAAAACAGATCTCTTCATCCACGTTCAACCATTTCAAAACGTGTATGCTTATGTCAAATAACAATTATTTTTAAAACAATACAATACAATACAATGAATTACAACAGGCGCAGAATCACATTTTACATTCAAGTACATTAAAAATTCACAATAATGACGTTTAACTTAATTCCAGATTCAAGATTCAAGATAATTTATTGCTAAGTGAAAAATACACAAGGAATGAATTTGGTCAACGCTGCAGCACCACACATAAAAGCACACATAAAACAAAGTGAACAAGGTGACAGCAAATCACAATAAAAGGATTAAAAGATAAAGTAGTAAAACAAATGAACTGTACAAATATATAGTTGCTAGTCAACACACACACACACTCACACACACACACAGCCAAGGTTATACAGTATTATCATGACTTTCCTGAAACGCCACATACGTTGTGCTGATAATTGTCAAACAGGTAAATGATCTATCTTTTGTCTCCTCGCAATTTATTGATATTATTTTTGAATGATGTTTGTGAAGTTTACCATGTTTAGAATTGTGAATGTTAGTCAAACTTTGCGTGACCACGTGGCGGACACACGACCAGCTTCGCCACCATGAAGTATCCCATACAGACCCACTGTTGTTTTTCCTATGTGTATTCTTGCAGACCAGTGGCTGTACCGGACAATATGTAGATGGTTGATTATTTGTCCATGATGTTTAGTTTAGCCATGCTGTGTAGATGTATAAGAATTAGAGTGGAGATTCCAGTGGACCACTGACGTAGAAAAATGATCGTCCACTGTTTGTAGTAGTGGAGCGGTCACTGAGGGATATTTTTGCCGTCAGTGAGACGCTCTGCACACACCTAGTATACACGGTTTTGCAGAAATTCGTCTCATATTTTGCAGACGAGCAGGCATCGTTGGCCCGAAGCTGAAGGAAGACCATTGCGCGTCACCTCTGACATTCGGCCTGCAGTGGATTCGAGCACTGAGCTACGATAACACAACAGTCGCCAGGAGAACGCTCCACCACAACACAGCTCTTCAACTGAACAAAGTTAAGTGCTAACGAAATCGTGCACCAAAACTGTTCTAGACGGAATGTGCGATAGTCCCCTCTTCCAGAAACCGGAATAGGAGGACAGGCAGATCGAGTAGCCCTATGATGAGACAATAGCTGCAGATACCTATCAAGGACCGAACTATTCGAAGTGATATTTGGACATTTAAGTTAGCATAAGTGATTTGAAGATTTTGTATAGAGTAGAGGAAATAAATATGTAATATTTACTGTTAACAAGTGGCTGGACTACCTATGTTTCATAGCCGTGTGATAGCTAGTGTGTCAGTGAATCTCTTACCATTTTCTCTCTATCTCTGTAACCCCAGCCTAAACACAGACCGAGCTAAACTTATAAATGTATTAAGATTAGTCACCGAGAGATTAAATAGCATATGTGCGTATGTATGTATGTATGTATGTATGTATGTATGTATGTATGTATGTATGTATGTATGTATGAACAACACTAAAGAGTTACACGTTTATTTATTTACAATACAAAGGAGTTAATTGTGTGAGAGAGGAACGGAAACCCCAGAACGCTAACGGCGGGAGGTAGACGCAATAAAACATCTAGATACTCCCACACAATAACCATTGTTATAATGTTTGAGTTAGCTCTTGCTGAACTTAAAGACGGTCATGATGTGTATAATCTACTGCACGAGTCTCACGTCCACTAAATACACAAGTCATCAGCACGCATGACAGGCTATAAACCTTTTTATTACTGGTAGACTATGTATGTCTAAAACGTAGCAGGAAATATTTAGACGGAACAAAAGTTGAACAGGTAGATCAGTGCACAGTATTTCCACCTCGATTAGCGCAGAACTGACGTATCGTCACAATTAAGCAATACAGGAAATATTTAGACGAACAGCAGGTAGGTCGCCTACACGGAAATAGTTACACGTATTTTAGTACCGCGCTGCTATTGATTTTAATAGGAAATAACCCGAAATGGATAGTTATAGGTACGGGGAAGGGGGGAGTCAACGGTGATGGAAGGGGAGAAGGGGTGGGGCATGGGAGGGTCGCTGGTTTTCCTACCGCTTAAGCAAAGAAAAAGCCCTAATTCAGCAGCATTGTTGTTTAGAGACTTGGGCAAAACCTCCAATAGATTGTGATTTTTTTTAACCCGTAGAATTTATTCTAAAAGAAAAACAAGACACAATCAAATGCAATTCAGACAGCGGAAGTATTCGCAAAGCGACATGCATAGCTCGGGTGTTGGTCTTGTGTAGTAGTAGTAGTAGTAGTAGTAGTAGTAGTAGTAGTAGTAATAGTAGTAGTAGTAGTTGTTATTCTTCCGTTTTCATTAGTCCCTAACATTCATTCACTGTCAAACCGCTGACGTCCACTTTGCAGTCTGTGCTACAGTTCACAAACATGGGGTTAATCGAATAGATTATGATGATATTAAGACTAGCACCCCTCCGGGTGTGGAAGATTTTTTATGCGCTGTATATGTTCATTCTGGGCCTATCGAATCTATGGTGGTAGCTCAACACTCCTACTTCGGTCCTAATCCACATTTTCTTTCAAAAGATTCGAAACCCGTGACTGTTTTTGCGTGCATCCATCTTGTTCACTCAGTTCGCACCCCTAGTACGATACCAATAACTCAATGTTCTCTCTCTCTCTCTCTCTCTCTCTCTCTCTCTCACACACACACACACACACACACACGAAGATACATAAAAAAAGATAAGAACATAACACTTTTGAAAATGCTTATTTTTTCGGCTAAGTTTGCGAGTGTCTGGAAAGACATTTGAATGTCTTGCCATCTTGTTGTTTCTTAATTTAGCAATTCTTCCCGTCTGGAGCTATTTTATGGCCAGTTTAATAATAATAATAATAATAATAATAATAATAATAATAATAATAATAATAAGAAGAAGAAGAAGAAGAAGAAGAAGAAGAAGAAGAAGAAGAAGAAGAAGAAGAATTGATTGATTGATTGATTGATTGTTTGTTGCTTTAGGTCCAGCGGACTCTTCCGAGTTAAATCAGGACCGGACAACCCCCAATCCGCATAAAAGATCTGCCGAAACAACCCTAGTGGTAAAATTGAATGCCCTCCACCGGCCAGTCACTTTACAATAAAGACATCCCACGCAGGGGACGGATGAGGCTTTACCCCAACTACTCGAACCCCCGGTTACAAAAACAAAATAGAATACAAACATCATTATAAATCATCAACAAAACACATACATATAAAATGCCTATAGTGCTAAATAATACAATCATAGGAAGCCCTAGTGACCACCCGGCAGAAAGCGTCCAACACTCCCAAGCTGATCCAACAGACCTCATACACAAACAAGGAGTCTTGTCTAGGAAGAGTTTTCAAGAAAAAAGGTAGGTCATTGATCTAGCGAAGAAGAAGATAGTATAGCAGAGTGATAGGACAGAGCAGGAATGGGAAAGAGTAAATGAGGAAGACAGCGACAGTGGGAATTTAAAGCACTAAATTTCCATAAAGTGGGGATACTATTTATACTGAAAACCCCCGGCACTCCAACGGGGGTACTGTTGCCGCAATGAATCTGTCTTGCCTACAAAGGAAAGACAGGTTTTCAACTGGGGCTTTCACTTTTCCCTTTATAGGTTTGAACAATCTACAGTGGCAAGATTGCTCATGACCCCAAGGGGTTAATAATAATAATAATAATAGTAATAATAATAATAATAATAATAATAATAATAATAATAATAATAATAATAATAATAAAATAATAATAATAATAATAATAATAATAATAATAATAATAATAATAATAATAATAATAATAATAATAATAATAATAATAATAATAATACGAAAACTTACAACGCGCACTTATCTCACCACAAGGCGACTCAAGGCGCATGCATACGCATTCTTTGGCATTAACATTTGAAGCACACTAATATACACTTGCGCATAAATGACATGAAGATGACAAGGCAACAATACAAACAGAGACATAGCACTAACAAATAAGCATGAGAAAAATGTCCAATAGTGATTATGTACATGGCCATTTACAAACTGCTCTAATATAGGTTTGCGGGTGATGTGAGTTGGGAGAGGGAAGGTGGGGCTCTGTAGTCTGAGGATTATTTAGGGAAAAGAAAAGTCTTGAGGCCAGATTTGAACGCTTCTAAAAACTGTTGTTGACGGAGGGGGGAGAGGAAGGGAGTTCCAGTTAGTTGGGGCTTGAAAAGAAAAGGAGCGTTGGCCTGAAGTTTTAAGTTTTGTATTATGGAGAGGGTGTTGTCTAGGCTGACGCCAAGATTTTTGACAGTAGAAGACAAGAGACAGACGAGTCAGAGAGTGCAAGAGTCAGAAGTGGCTTTTGAGAGTTTGGATGTGTGGTCCCCATCAGTGTGCACTACACAGGCGACGTTGAGGCTAGTGGAGTGTCAGAGATTTATCAACCATAGTTTATGTGAAGTCGTACGCATGCCCTTAACAGCCTCCGACACACAGATTGAGGAACCTTAGTAACCACCTGATAGATAGATAGTAGATAGATAGACAGACAGACCTATAGATAGATAGATAGATAGATAGATAGATAGATAGATAGATAGATAGATAGATAGATAGATAAGATAGATAGATAGATAGATAGATAGATAGATAGATAGATAGATAGATAGATAGATAGATAGATAGATAGATAGATAGATAGATAAGATAGATAGATAGATAGATAGATAGATAGATAGATAGATAGATAGATAGATAGATAGATAGATAGATAGATAGATAGATAGATAGATAGATAGATAGATAGATAGATAGATAGATAGATAGATAGATAGATAGATAGATAGATAGATAGATAGATAGATAGATAGATAGATAGATAGATAGATAGATAGATAGATAGATAGATAGATAGATAGATAGATAGATAGATAGATAGATAGGAAAAGGCCTATTCGAACGTTGTACTCCCCTTTTGAAGTGGTATTTTGGCCCCAAGTGACCATTAAACATTCTATCATCCTATCCTATCCCGTAACTCGAAGGTCGTTGGGGCACCACAGATGATCGTTTAACCAGCGTACTCCATCTTTCTCTGTCCTCAGCATCCCTCATGGCTTCGCTCAGTGTCAAGCCAGCCCATTCTCGAATGTTGTCCTCCCGCCTATTTTTCTGTCTCCCTCTTATTCTGCCTCCTTGCACCGTGCTTTGCAGGATGGTCTTTGCAAGGCCTGATGGTCTGGTGACGTGGCCATACGATCGGAGTTTCCGTTTCTTCTCCAATGTGAGCATGTCATCGTGTTGTCCAATGGTTTGTTTGATGGTCTTTCGGACTTCGTCGTTGGTGATGTGCTGGGTATAGGAAGAAGTCTTCTGTAGTACCGCATCTCCATTCTCTGTATTCTTCGCTGTAGATCTGCTGTGAGGGTCTATGTTTCGCAAGCGTATAGGAATATGGAGATGACAAGGGAGTCCAGCAGCCTTAACTTGGAATGTAGACTGGTGGTCCTGTCTTTCCAAATGGGCTTCAACCTTGCCAGGGCAGCAGTTGTTTGTACGACCCTGTAGAGGACTTCTTGTCGGGACCCCATGTCTGATACAATGGCTTATATTTCAAGCTATGCACTTTGTTGAGGGATTGGACTTTGATGCCCATGTTGATGCCATTGGTGTTGTTTGTCATCATTTTGGTCTTCTCTGCACTTATTTCCATTCCATAGGCCCTGAAGGTGGTGTCAAGCCTCTGTACAAGAAGTTCTTGTTCCTCTCCAGCCAATCCATCAATGCCATCCGCAAAATGGAGGTTGACGATTACTCTACCCCTTATGGTGACTGTGCCTTCGTGATCTGCAAGGGCATCTGACATAATGAGCTCTAGTAAGATGTTAAAGAGTGTTGGAGAGAGTAGGCATCCTTGACGCACACTGATTGTTGTTCTGAACCAGTTTCTGATGACGCTGTTTTGGAGGACTGCACTGGTAGCCTTGTCATACAGGCTTTTGATGACTTAAATAATGTTAGGGTTGATGTTGTACACTCTCGTGGTAGCCCACAGAGCTGCATGCCAGACTCGGTCAAACGCTTTCTTGAAGTCTACAAACACATGATATAGATGTTGTTGATGCTGTAGGTATTTCTTGCAGATTATTCTGAGGTTGAAAATCTGTTCAGTGGTACTTCGCCCTGCCCTGA
>CM072511.1:166217792-166255292 GCA_036898135.1 Oncomelania hupensis
AAGACGATAGTATAGCAGATTGATAGAACAGAGCAGGAATGAGAAAGAGCAAATGAGAAAGACAGCGACAGTGGGAATTTAAAGCACTAAATTTCCAGAAAGTGGGGATACTATTTATACTGAAACCCCCGGCACCCCTAACGGGGGTAGGCCCATCATTCGGCATAGGGAAGTATAGTACAAATAATCCACCATCTGGGGAGACGTTGCAAGCAGGCATGGGTACCGCACCACGGACTTTCATCAAAATGGACAATTTGCACACCGGGTTCCATGCTTTCATGTTAACGATGATGACAATTCTGTACATGGTCGTCAATGAAAAACTATGCAAAAAAACATTTAATAAAAATTGTTCTGTACCTATTGGCTGTATTGAAGAGAGGCGAGTGGAGTTCATTTTTGTCACGGTCAGTTTCATAATAATAATAATAATAATAATAATAATAATAATAATAATAATAATAATACAGGATGCTATGTACGCGCCTTTCCCCAAGGCTCAAAGCGCGGCGATCTATACCAACATACACGCTCACCTGTCTCATTTACCCTCACACACACCAAATACACAAACATCACTCAAACAGGTGGTATAAAGGCAGGGAGATCGCTATTAGAAGACGGAAGAAAATCGAAATTTTATTTTTGAAATTTTTATATTGACTGCATCCTGTACCATTATTGAATGTGATTATTCAAGTACTTAGTTCGGTATAGTTAGCTGTCATTAGGCGTATTTCATTGGTGTTAATAGTTTTACAAGTCTAGTGTTGTATCGAATACTGCCATTGACAACGACATAGATGTTAACCTGCTAAAAGCCATTGAGCGAGTGGTTACGTCACATGGATTGATTAAGACGACGACAGGTCAGCCCGGTTCACAAAGCACCCAGCTCGTTGTTCATAGACCACCCACGTGTTATACACCGTGGACAATACTTCGACAGTATTGTTTGCCTCAGCATCAATGGAATCGCTTTTAAAATGCTGTAAATTATTAAATCGCCTTTACAGTGCAATTATTCTCAAATTGCAAGATAACTGGATGTTTTGATGGTATGTAGTACGCCCTTCTTATTCACTTATAATGTCCTGTTTGTTGTGTAGCTGAAGTGCAAACAACTTGCTCAATATTTGCTCAAAAGCAGACCACACAAAAAAACATTCAACAAATTTAACAAATTTCAATCTTTAAAAAAGAAAAATGTAGCCCATTGTTTATTATCAGTGTTCCTCCAAACGAAGTAAATAAATGTACACGGGACTTGCAGTTGTCAAAATTTAAATCCTTTTGCAAATTAATTTTGAGTCATCAATTTGATTCACCAGGGAATAAAAAAAATTTAACAAGTGCTGGACCCTATCGAGTACAGAGTTATCTCAGTAGTAGTAGTAGTAGTAGTAGTAGTAGTAGTAGTAGTAGTAGTAGTAGTAGTAGTAGTAGTAGTAGTAGTAGTAGTCCTATCCTATCCTATCCCGTACCTCGAAGGTTGTTGGGGCACCACAGATGATCGTTTAACCAGCGTACTCCATCTAGTAGTAGTAGCAGTATTTTAAAAAATAAAAAAATAATATTAATTTTTAAAAAATAGTAGTAGTAGTAGTAGTAGTAGTAGTAGTAGTAGTAGTAGTAGTAGTAGTATAACAATAATTATTATTATTAAAATAATAATAATAATAATAATAATAATAATTTTTATTATTATTATTATTATTATTATTATTATTATTATTATTATTATTATTATTATTATTATTATTATTATTATTTATTGTTGTTGTTATTGCTGTTATTGTTATTCTAATTTTAACAATTGTTATTATTAATGTTATTATATAGCTCTTTTCCAGTTCAAGAGCTGCTCAAGGCGCTGGCTGATACATGATCTAACTCAAAACACACCAGGCGCCCACCTGCAGCCTTTGGGTGCATTGTCTAGCGCTTCAAATGTCCTATTTATGTAGTAGAAAGAAGAAGAAGAAGAAGAAGAAGAAGAAGAAGAAGAAGAAGAAGAAGAAGAAGAAGAAGAAGAAGAAGAAGAAGAAGAAGAAGAAGAACAAGAACAAGAACAAGAACAAGAACAAGAACAAAAAGAACAAGAACAAGAACTAGAACAACAAGAACAAGAAGAATAAGGTCATTTAAATAGCGCTTTTTCCTAATGATATCAGTTCAAAGCGCAGTTCTCAAGCACTAGTAAATTATACAAAGATATAATGCAAACCTGAAAAAGAACATTTACAAGTAAACTATCAAATACGAGGGAGGGCCTATAGCAGGGGAGGTGGAGGATGCGAGCAGCTAAGGAGTTGTGGGAATGGGAGGGAGAGAGGGGGTTGACGGCGGTGGTCTGAAATCAGAAAAGAAGGAATAATAACGGTGATGGGAGACGAGATAAAATATTTGTAAGGACGAGGTGAGTTTTCAAGTTGAACTTGAAAGTGGCTGTCCTCGGAGAGCTGCGAAGAGAGAGGGGAAGAGAGTGCCAGGTTGCAAGACCAACTGGAAATGGAACTCGACCGTCTAGGGCATGAGCATCAGGATCTTTAAAGACCTGGGATATCATTTTTAAATCCTTCTCCTCTTCCTACTTCTCCCTTTTCTTATTTTTTATTGTCTAAAATAAATAATATGTGTGTCTGTGTGCCTGGGTGTGAGAAAGAGAAAGGGACAGATACAAAGACAGAGAGAGAGAGAGAGAGAGAGAGAGAGAGAGAGAGAGAGAGAGAGAGAGAGAGAGATGAAGAAGAAGAAGAAGAAGAAGAAGAAGAAGAAGAAGAAGAAGAAGAAGAAGAAGAAGAAGAAGAAGAAGAAGAAGAAGAAGTTCGGTTATCTTATTCCTGATCTTAAAAAAAAAACTTGCACACTTCCCCGCTTGTGAAGTTTGAGATGTTAAAATTGCTCAAAATTAAGCCTGAGAGCGCCTGTCCTTGTAGTGGTGTGAAGTCACAATTAGTAGCAAGTTCTTTCAGATGTTAAAATGTCAGTTTACAACGGATTAGGTGCCGTATCTTACTTCCCAGAGACTGTTAATTAAATGTTTTGAAGGTAAGAAGTTTTTACAAATTCCTTGGGAACTTTTTAAGCACTGAATGCTACGTTTTATCCTCATCCATTTTTCTTTTTTTCTTTTTTCTTTTTTTAAAATCTCTTTTAGATAGCTCTTTTCCAGCTCAAGAACTGCTTAAGGCGCTTGCCGATACAGGATCTGACTCAAGCCGCCCGAGGCGCCCTACTGTTGACGCCCAGACAATTGAGCACATTCCTGGCCGACCGCTGATGGGGGAGAGTAGACCTAGTGGTGGCTGGGTGTAGCTGTCACTGACCCATCTAGCCTCAGGATCTTTCAAGTCTGCGCGATGGAATGCGTTCAGTCTAGACCTCAGTTTATACTCTCATCCGAAGGAGTAAGGGGCGCTGGTCTGTGCATCAGGCTCAGATTATTTTTTTATTATTATTTATTTATTTATGCTTAATTCATTTTAATTTTTCTTATACTTTATTCTGTCGACACTTAGACCGTTAGCCAGCTTGGAACCGCCGTCCGTAGAGTTGCCACTCAACATTCAAAGCTTCAACGGCCTCGCTTTCGCCGTAGCTCAATTGGTAGAGCGTTCGCCTGGCACACCGATGACCCAGGTTCGAATCCCGTGGTGGGCGAAATAAAAATGGCCATGTCCACTGTCCATTTTAGCAGTATGATTGCTCTGGTGGTTCAGTGTTGATTTAAGTCCCAACTCATTGTTGACTATCCCCATCCGCCAATAGCGGATGTAGAGGTTACACCTCAATGTTCATTCAACCCAATACCCAACCTAGACCACCAGCACTGCACCTAGACCACTAGCACTGCACCTAGACCCACTAGCACTGCACCTAGACCACTAGCACTGCACCTAGACCACTAGCACTGCGCCTTCTTAAAATAATGTCCACATCTGCATTTCAAAGAGAAAGGTGCTGTGAAGTCATTGCTCTGAATAAATTTACCGTCAGTTTCAAATTGACTTCAAAAAGGTCTTACAAGTCAGAATTTCAACACGTAACGCTTATTACGGCACGTGGTTCTCAAGGACTGAAAAGATATATTTGTATGTACGACGCAGGCAAAAATAGCCTGCATACATATGCGGTGCTTACAAAATCAGACAGTCTGCACATTATCAGGAGATGTTAAAACTTCACAAACGGAGCTGCCGCTTTTGCACGAAATTCTTATCTTATATAAACACCCTCTACCACCAGTCTACACTCCAGGGTAAGGCTGCTGCGCTCAGTTGTCATTCACCTTCCTATATGTTTGCGAAACGTGGACCCTCACAAAGCATGATGCTAAGTGTCAGTTTACAACGGATTAGGTTTGCCGTATCTTGCTTCTCAAAGACTGTTAATTAAATGTTTTGAATGTAATAAGTTTGTGAAAAATCCTTTCAAAAAAGCTTTCAGTCAAGAGAACTTTTTAAGCACTGAATGCTACGTTTATCCTCATCTTTCTTTTTATAAAACTCTCTTTTATATAGTGATCTTCCATCTCAAGAACTGCACAAGGCGCTGGCTGATACAGGATCTAACTCAAGCCGCCCGTGGCGCCCGCTTGTTGTTCAAGGCGCATTTCCTGTACCCAGCACATCACCAACGAAGAAGTCCGACAGACACAAGCCATTGGACAACACGATGACATGCTCACAGGGGTGAAGAAACGGACACTCCCATGGTATGGCCACGTCATCAGAGCATCAGGCCTTACATAGACCATCTGCAAGGCACAGTGCAAGGAAGCAGAAGATGAGGGAGACAGAAAAAGAGGTGGGAGGACAACATTCGAGAATGGACTGGCTTGACACTGAGCGAACCCCTTGGGGTCATGAGCAATCTTGCCACTGTAGATTGTTCAAACCTATAAAGGGAAAAGTGAAAGCCACAGTTGAAAACCTGTCTTTCCTTTATAGGAAAGACAGATTCACTGCGGCAACAGTACCCCCGTTGGAGTGCCGGGGGTTTTCAGTATAAATAGTATCCCCACTTTATGGAAATTTAGTGCTTTAAATTCCCACTGTCGCTGTCTTCCTCATTTACTCTTTCCTATTCCTGCTCTGTCCTTCACTCTGCTATACTATCTTCTTCTTCGCTAGATCAATGACCTACCTTTTTTCTTGAAAAACTCTTCCTGGACAAGACTCCTTGTTTGTGTATGAGGTCTGTTGGATCAGCTTGGGAGTGTTGGACGCTTTCTGCCGGGTGGTCACTAGGGCTTCCTATGATTGTACTATTTAGCACTATAGGCATTTTATATGTATGCGTTTTGTTGATGATTTATAATGATGTTTGTATTCTATTTTGTTTTTGTAACCGGGGGTTCGCGTAGTTGAGGTCAACCCTCAGCCGTCCCTCGCGTGGGATGTCTTTATTGTAAAGTGACTGGCCGGTGGAGGGCATTCAATTTTCCCACTGGGGTTGTTTCAACAGATCTTTTATGCGGATCAGGGGTTGTCCGGTCCTGATTTGGCTCGGAAGAGTCCGCTGGACCTAAAGCAACAATAAATCAATCAATCAATCAAAGACACTGAGCGAAGCCATGAGGGTTGCTGAGGACAAATGAAGATAAAGTACGCTGGTTAAACGATCACCTGTGGTGCCCCAACGAGTTTCGAGTTACGGGATAGGATAGAATATGAACATCTTCTCTCTTTCTTTCTTTCTTTCTTTCTTAATAATAATAATAATAATAATAATAATACAAATAATAATAATAATAATAATAATAATAATAATAATAATAATAATAATAATAATAATAATAATAATAATAATAATAATAATAATACAGGATGCTATGTACGCGCCTTTCCCCAAGGCTCAAAGCGCGGCGATCTATACCAACATACACGCTCACCTGTCTCATTTACCCTCACACACACCAAATACACATACATCACTCAAACAGGTGGTGTAAAGGCAGGGAGATCGCTATTAGAAGACGGAAGAAAATCGAATTTTTATTTTTGAAATTTTTATTTTGACTGCATCCTGTACCATTATTGAAGGGAGGGAGGAAACCGGAGTGCCCGGAGAAAACCCTCGGTGACCTCAATAGTCTCGTACCTAAGTCACATACGTTCGCCCCTTGCGGGAATCGAACCCGCGACCTTCGGCATAGGAAACCGGCGACTTATCCACTGCGCCACGAGGCCACCCCTTCTTCCTTTCTCTCTCCCTCTCTTTCTCTCTCTCTCTGTCCTTCTCACTGTCATTATCTCTTTCAGTTTTTATGAAACTGAACAAATGTCTTATGCCAGCCAAACTAGCTTCTAATCGCGATGTATTCAAAATCAGATAGTTCACAACATATATGGAGGTTTTCAAGCGTTCTTCTTCTTCGCCTTGATCTTCTTCTTCTTCTTCTTCTTCTTCTTCTTCTTCTTCTTCTTCTTCTTCTTCTTCTTCTTCTTCTTCTTCTTCTTCTTCTTCTTCTTCTTCTTCTTCACCACACACATCATCTCCATATTTCTATTACACCATTCCAATTGTGTTGTGTAAACTTAATCAGTGATTGTAATTGTGTTTTTACATGTTCACCTTGCAGTAGTAGTCACTGTTTGTTTATCTCGGTACTGTGTTCCAAGGCGTTAGTGATTTTTATTATGTGCCACGTGCTGTTGCGGACGCATAAAAATCTATGTATTTTGAACGGAATCTGTAAAATACTTTGATGTATTTAAAGTTCACTAAGTGGCTTACGTGGCCTAGTAGACCAGCTGATATAAGCTGGTCTCCACCGAAGGTCGCAGGTTCGAACCCAGCAGGGGACCAACCTATGTGACCTAGGTACGAGACTTTCAGGTCACTGAGGGTTTTCTCCGGGTACCCCGGTTTCCTCCCTCTCTTCAACAATGGTGTTGGATGATCGATGCAGCGACGTTCCTTTACACCACATGTTTGAATGACGAATGTGCGTTTGTGGTGTATGTAAGTGTATATGTGACATGTGACCATGGAGGTTGGTTACAGATCGCCGCGCTTTGAGTCTGATTTAGGAATAAGACGCCTGTAGCATCCAGTACCTTTTTTTTAAAGTTTTAAAATAATCTGCTCTTAGTTTTGAAGGAAGGAAACAGACTATATAGGCAGTTGGTGTATTTGAGATACAAAACAGAAAATACGCTGACCAGTAATATTCAGCCTACATAACAAATAAGTTAGCTGTAGGTAGGATTCGAACCCATGCCGGGCAAGACGCTCATCAGGCTTTTACGCCTATACCCATGAGCCACGCTAGAAGTCAGCAGGCTTATTGATTTATTAGTGTATAATACTTATCTCTCTTTAGTCCTGGTTCTTAGGCCTGGGCCTGGCCTGAGATGATGAATGAATATTTGCGTAATGGAAGCCAAAAATATACATATACACTAGTGCATTCGTTTCACAACATTACCGCGCGACGTCGTGTTGAAAACTTCACCCGATAATTTATAGCAAAATGAAAAAAAATTGTGACAGATACACTTTATAAATAACCTCCAATGATTGTCAAAAAATACGATTTTATTTTAACATTTTAGTAAAATGGGCTTGCCAAGTGTTTTAACACGAATGACAGCTTGGGGGGAAGAACCACCATGAACCTTTGACCGACATCGGTTAATTATTTACGTAACACTTTACAATCTCTACTACGAACTTATTTTAAACTTCCAAAATACATTAATTTAACTTGTTCAAAACCAAAACTATTTCAAGTTTAATTTAAAATGAAACCGAAATCCGCTGACTTGCGAACCCTTGTTGTTCTTGTTCATCATCATCATCATCATCATCATCATCATCATCATCATCATCATCATCATCATCATCATCATCATCGTCATCATCGTCATCATCATCATCATCATCATCATCATCATCATCATCATCAACTTCTTCTTCTTCTTCTTCTTCTTCTTCTTCTTTTTCTTCTTCTTCTGTACCTCTTGTACCACCCGATACACATGGGTCGAACGCTACCAGAAGCATGATTTTCTAGTCGCCTCAACAGGCCGTAAAGCATGCTCTTATGCTTCGGAGCATGCTTCCTATACGCTTCAAGCGTTATAGTGACGGAAAAAGCGCAATTTCACTGTAAACATATACAATATGTTGCTCTACAACATTCCGCTCTTTCCGTCTCTAAAACCCATTTGCTTTGTTGGATTCTTAAATTATATGAAACCAAGTGAGGACACTATCCGGCGTCAACAAACGGTTCAAAAACATTCTCAAACTGTTGACCTACCTAGAAACAAATACAGTTTGACCTAATTCGTCCCCTAGAGCAGACGAAACTGACATTTTCTATTTTGACGAGTTCATTGGCCAATGCTCCTAGGGCTTGAAGCGTATAGGAAGCATGCTCCGAAGCATAAGAGCATGCTTTACGGCCTGTTGAGGCGACTAAAAAAGCATGCTTCTGGTAGCGTTCGACCCATGTGTAACGGGTGCTTGTACCCTATCGTTCAATTTCCTGTCTAAATCTTGCCAATTTATAATGTGACAGTTAAGACGAGGACCACCTTGCTTGTATAACAATGAGGATATGTCAGTGCAAACAGGGAAATAGGTCGATGGGAGAAAGGGAGGACGAGAGAGGGAGGGAGGGGGGAAGCAAGAAAGAAGAGAGAAAAGGGGTAGGGAAGAAGGATAAGGTACAAGAAGAAGAGACGATAAAGCTGCAAGTAGGCGCCTCGGGCGGCTTGAGTTAAATCAAGTTTCATCCAGCACCTTGAGCAGCTCTTGAGCTGGAAAAGCGCCACATGAACGATATAGAACAACAACAACAACAACAATAACAATAACAACTACTACAAAAAGAAGAAAATTGATAGGACTGAGGTCGATGATGTAGAGATCAAATCTATCAACTTTTATTGTTGTTGTTTTTTTTTGTTTGTTTTTTTAAATTTATGTAACCATCAAAACACAACTGTTGGCAATTTATGAGCTTGTCTACCTGCATGACCTGTGGTTTACCTGACATTGCAGCGGGCATCCAAAGAGGTTAATGGTTTTGGACATCCATCCGCCGCCATTTGACAAGTACATCAGTTTGGCTGACACTGCACTATTTGCACTCTCTAAAGAGGAGAAACGCGCGCATCAAATAGTTGCGCCTTGAACGTATTTCAACTGGGGTGACTTATATGGGTTTGGGCACTGAAAAGAATAGACCCAACGTTTCCCGGCGTATCGTAAGAGGCGACTAACAGGGGTAATGTAAGCACGGCATCACTGGGCGAAAGTCTTCTACACAGAAGTCACCGGCCAGGGCGGAGGAACCTCACGTTACTACAGGTTCAACGACCACGTGCTAGAGGCCAAGGCGAGTCACACTGTTCTGTTGGGTTTCGGCTGTGGCCAACAACCTGGAGAGGACTGGGCCCTGTCAAGACAATGAAATGATGAAAAGAACCACTCACTCCACACCAGATCGGTCGTCGCCCGGGTCACCAAGGACCGCGCCTTCCATTGGCCACCAGGACGGAGGTGATAAGTGTGCTACTGATGGACAACTTAGCAAATCAGCACAAGAGACAATATCGTCCTATAGGAACCTGGAATGTCAGGACCCTAAATGCAGAGGGAAAAGTAGAACTGGCCCACGAGCTGGACCACTATCGATGGAACATTTTAAGTATCGGTGATCTGCGATGGAAAGGCCTAGGTGAAACAACGACCGACAAAGGCCACAAGCTTTATTTCAGCGGGAGATATGACAGGCATGAACATGACATTGGATTCTTGGTCCACAAAGACATTCTAGCAATGGCCATGGATTGCCGCCCAGTCTCCAGTAGACTCATTACCATCGGTCTGAGAGCAGCCCCTTTCAACATCACCTTCATCCAGGCCTATATCTCAACATCAGACTATGAAGACAGCGAAGCCGAGGATTTCTATGAACATCTACAGGCTTCCTTGACCAAGTGCCGAAGAAAGACATAGTCATAGTGGAAGGCGACTGGAATACCAAGGTTGGCCAAGATGCGCACCACAACTGGGGAGAAATATGTAGACCTCACTGCAACAACGAGACAAATGACGAAGGTCTGAGACTCTTGGGGTTTGCCACATACAACAATCTGATACTGGCAAACACGCTTGGTCTCCACAAAAAATCCAGACGATGGACATGGCACAAACCCAGTGTAACGTATGGATGTTTGGATGTGTGCCTGTTTATAATAGCTAGGTGAATGCAAAATATAATTGACTCCTAGATCAAAATAAAGTGTGCGTGCAAGTTTCTCTGTTTACTACCACACCCACAAATTCACAGATTCTTACTAACACTTGTAGGCAAACACCAACACAAATATAGGTTCCACGCCCTCAATACTTTATATAAATAAACAACAATATTTTACACCAGCCTTTTACACCCATCTTTCACACCACATATGTCAAACTCGAACTGGATAATTGACGGCTGGCAATAGCTTGTCCCGTGCTAAAATAAACACAAAAAACGTGTTACCTCTGTAACTGGAGGGAATGTGTGGACACGTGGGCTTAGCCGAGCTACAGAGTCGTGTGGACAGGTAGATAGACGAACAGTGATGATGTAGACAGACAGTTAGATTAACAATGATGATGTAGACAGGTAGTTAGACGAACAGTGATGATGTAGACAGGCAGATGGGCAAGCCGGCCCTATCTGTCTGAAGAAGAAAACGTGACTTGGTCAGGTATACGAAGTACGGCTGACCGCCGATGTTCCTCGAGTCGCCTTTCTCCGTTGTCCGAGACAACGCCGTGTGTCCAGGTGTATGAAGCTAACACCAGCTTCCCGTAGGCAGCTGTAATCCTTACAGCACAATATACCATCCACTTTCAGAGAGAAAGTCCACCGAACCTACACACCCTGATAAGTTCTCAGTGCTTCGTACCTATTCAATATTCACAACAATCTTTTTGTTTCTTTCTTTATCTTTTTTTTCCTAGGCCTGACACACTTACTCTACACCCTCACACCTTAGGACACAACCTCGAGTGACTACAATTGCCCTTCCTGCCAGCTATTCATTATTCCATTGGTTCAACAATTTTAGCCAATGAAAATCATAACCTAAGATATTCAAAAAATAACTCACACTCTAAAAACCAGGGTGGAGAACAACTGAATCAATAAATCTCTGAAATCCGGCCGGGGCCCAGCCCCGGTATTCGCCCCCTGGAAGAAAATGAATTTAGGCAATTTTGAAAGTAATTTATGGCCTCTCCTGAATTCAAAAAGCACAAAGTAAACATCAATAGAAACAACAACCAAAAAAAAAAAAGAATGTTTTATGCACATGTCTTTTAAAAAAGTTAAGAATCTTGATTTGTAGGCCTAACAAAGTTTGAGGTCCACCACTGTTACACACAAACTCCACATTTCCAATTTTACTGGGCACACGTTTGTCTATTTTTTAGCTGTAAACAGGCAAGAATTTTTATAATTTTAGAGATATTTAGGGGTACGTTAGTAAAAACACCACATCTTAGGTATTAGTGACTAGTGTATAGATTTAAATGAAATAAAATGCAAAATTAACAGAAATAAATTCTCTTTTGATTATCTACCTTTTTATACTTCTCTTGTCATGTCTTGTTTTTTTATTACTCCATGTGTATACAAAAAAAAAAGCTTTAAAAAGTCCAAACAAGCCCCCTCCTCTTCTTCAGTGCACTTTCATGCCAGTCTGAAAGATCATATGCATGCACACTACTGACACTAATTGTCTAACTCTAATGTCAGTACCGATCTCTTCCTCCGACTCAAAGTCCATTTCTCTCACTTTAATGTCTAATAAATGGAAGCCTGTAAACTCCCCTTCATCAGTCGAAGAATCCAAACCATCCATTTTAGACACACACACAAGAAAATTTGGAAAAAAAAATCGAAAAAACGAACGCATTTCACAACAGGAAAACCGGAAGTCAATTGCCGGAAGTCTCGCAATCTTTCAAACAACGCGAGAATATAACCACATGGTTGATACGGACACTTTTGGACGTTTTGCCTGTTTAGAACTTCGGCCGCTTTTGGCCGCTATGCCCAATAAAGGGTAGCCCCTCAGCTTCTCACACTCGGAACTCAATATTTTTTTCTCGGAAATGCAAATGCCTTCCGCGGAAATCCGCGGATTCGCGGAAAGTTCTCCACCCTGAAAAACATAAATATTATTGAGAACTGGAAAATTCACGTTCTCTACACCCAGTGGGGAGCTTCACAACCAGGCTGACTACATCATGGTCAAGAAACGCTTCAGATTAAGCATCAACATTGGCGGGCACACACTTTTTCCAGGAGCAGACATCGGAATTGACCACGATCTCGTAATGATGTCCTTCCGGCTCCGTTTGAAGAGGCTAAACACAGCAAAGTGCACCAGACTGACGTTCGAGCTGGACAAACTGCAAGACCAGGAGGTGGCAGAAATATTCCAAGCCACAATTGGAGGAAATTTGAACCACTGCTCATTTTTGGAAACTGGTGAAGTAGATGTCAACATCATGACCACCACCTTCAACTCAGCTGTGACAGATGCCGCCACTGAGATCCTTGGTAAGGACCGCCCAAAAGAAGAAGCCGTGGATCACACCTGAAATTTTGGACCTGTGTGATAAACGAAGAGAAATGAAAAAGAATAAGAACACCTCACAGGGACCTGATGCCTACCGAAAAATCAACACTGACATCCGAAAAGGCATGCGCACAGCAAAGGAAAAATGGATTGATCAGTGTCAGGAAATAGAGAACAGTCTGAATAAGAACAACAGCAAGAAGGTCTACCAAAAGTAAAGCGGCTGACAAGTGTTAAACAGCCCAAGGTCTCCATGATCCAAAGCAAGTTTGGCATATGCCTTACAGAAGAACAAGAAGTCTTGGATAGATGGACAGAGTACTGCTCTGTCCTTTACAAACATACATCAAACGGAGACCAATCGTTTCTAGCATGTTCCTAGAACAAAGAGGAGAAAGAAATCCTCCCAATTCTCCGAGAAGAGGTTGAGGCAGCAGTACAATCACTGAAGAAAGGGAAGTCAGCGGGAGTGGACAACATACCCGCGGAATGGCTTCATGCAAGAGGAGAAGCGATGATTGACGCCTTCACCATTATTTGTAACAAGATCTGGCAGAGTGGGGGGTGGCCTATACCATGGACCCAGTTGCTTGTCATCACTCTTCCCAAAAAGAGTAACCTTGAGGAGTGTGAAAATTAACGCACCATCAGCCACATCAGCCATCCCAGCAAAGTCATCAGGAAAGTAATACTCAACAGGTTAAAACGTTGGTGATGTGTTGGGTATAGCAAATGCCCAGAAGTCTTCTGTAGCACCTCATCTCCATGCTTTGTATTCTTCGTTGGAGATCTGCTGTGAGGGTCCATGCTTCCTGGAAAAGTGTGTGCCCGCCAATGTTGATGCTTAATCCGACAGACCATCACACAAGCCATTGGACAACACGATGACCTGCTCACAGTGGTGAAGAAACGGAAACTCCGATGGTATGGCCACGTCACCAGATCATCAGGCCTTGCAAAGTCCCCTATATGCTCAGGTGTCTGGGGACATTAATTTATTCAAAGAAAATAAAGAAAAAATGGTAGTAGATAATTGTCCCCTATATGCTTATGTGTCTGGAGACGGTAATCTACCTACGAAACGAAATGGTAGTGCGTTGGCTTGCGGATCTGAAGGTCCCGGGTTCGAGCCCTGTCCGGGCCATTGTGTTGTGTCCCTGGGAAAGACACTTTACTCCCGTTTCCAACCCCTTCGGATGAGAGTATAAACCGAGATCTAGTCTGTGTGTCGCATACATTCCATCATAACGGACTTTAAAGATCCTGACGCTCATGTCCTAGACGGGTGAGTGCCGGTAACAAGAACACACCCAGCATGCACTTGGTCCTTCTCCCCCATCCCTGGCAGGCCAGGATAGTGATCAGTTGTCCGGGCTTCAGACCATGCGCCCAATGGCTGCCGGTGGGCGTCTCGGGCGGTTTGAGTTAGATCCTGTATCGGCCAGCGCCTAGAGTCTGGTCAAGTATGGCGAGATAAGTGCGCTATAAAAATCCTCAATAATAATAATAATAATAATAATAATAATAATAATAATAATAATAATAATAAACACAAGCACCCCTCAGCTAAATCCCGTACTTTCCCCCCCCCCTTCACCCTCCCTCATCCCTCAAATGCACACACACACATACACAAACACACATTTAGTTAGGAAATAGGACACAATGTAGCTAGATGAGAAAAACAAGACATTTATTTTATTTGTATTTATATTTGGGAGGGTGCGTGAGAGGAGAGAGGTGTGGGTTGGGGGTTAAGGTAAGGGTTAGGGAAATGTGGGGATGGTGGGGAGGGGGGGGGGGGGAGAAGAGTAGGATGAATGGCCGCGGCAGACAGACGGGATCAAAATGCCTGGCAAAAACCTGTTGGAGCATTTACGACCATTTTCTTCCGAACGGCTGGACATTGAAGCTCGCTTCATTTCCTGTGTTTACTTTACGTGATAGGCAAACTGCCGCCAGATTTAACAAGATAGGTGGGGTTGTTGTGTTTTAGCCGGGTGTTTTCTTCTTTGCCTTAACATTAAGCTTACGTATAGTTCTGGTCAACCTGTAATGTCCGTGCATAGGTTACATCTGCTGTTTCCCTTTCATTTTGTTTACTTATCCCCTCTTCCTGGTGAAGGAACATTGTGCAGGATCCGTAGGTAAGAGAATTGATGGTGTAGTTTCTATCCTCGCAATAGATTATTATTCATTCAGAGGCAGGTTGCAGGAGCCAGTCCAACGATTCACAAGCCACGCGCGTGACACTTACTAACGGGGAAGAATGACAAAATATAAAACCACCTTGAAATCACGAAGAAAGAACTTGCAAATGATGTTTTTTAAAAGTTTAACAATGCTACCTCTACACTCCAAGAAAACCAAGAACTTAAAACATTACAGAATTAGTGCTTTTCTAATTTTGGGGGCTAATATGGATCTGTCTGCCCAACAAAATACTTGCAGTAGATAAAGTAGATTTTACCGTTGTAAGCTTCTGTTCATATTTATTATATAACATCTTAAAATCTAATGCTCAATTTCCCAAAGTTAAACTGTCTGTGAATTGCAGCGCCTGAACTTAAATCCGTTGTACATTCTTCTTTTTTGTGTTTTTGTTGCAGTTTATTATCCCTTTCTATCGGGAAACTCTGGGCCGCCTCCCCTGGGGAAAGCGTAGTCGCAGCCTGTGGCGCGCCCAAACCCAACCTACCTAACATTATTTGTGATTTTTAAAATTTTGCTGGAGGAGCAAACCGGAGTACACGGAGAAAACCCCCGAGATGTTGCCCGAGTAGAAAGTGAATAATATTCGGAGAAACATAACGTCCAGATGCTGGATCGAATCCACACCTGTCAGGCGCCGTTGATTTCTGGCTTGTGGGCAAGGCAAGTTAGTCCCGCATTAGTCCACTTGGCCACAACGCTTACCTATTCCTATCCTATCCTTTTCCCTAACTCGGAGGTCGTAGGGGCACACAGATGATCGTTTAACCAACGTACTCCATCTTTCTCTGTCCTCAGCAACCCTGTTGTACATATTAGATCCCCAATAAAACCTAACAATCTTCAAATATGAATTCCTCATCATCATCATCATCATCATCATCATCATCATCATCATCATCATCATCATCATCATCATCATCATCATCACTATCGGGAGTTGTGGCCACATAGTATGAATTACAAAAGACTATCATCATCACTATCGGGAGTTGTGTCCACATAGTATGAATTACAAAAGACATTGTACATAAGCTTAATAAAACAATACAAAAATCCATAACCCAAGTTTCAAACTTTACGCATAACCTACAGACAGTCTCACCGAAGTCCAAGTACGTTGTAGAATGAAAACTCAGGTTCACGGGACCAAGTGATCAAAGGTTTGCTGTCCACCGATTCTACTAAAATGCCAGGTTACCTTTAGTGGGTCAGCGGGCAAACAGCCCGGGCTTTAGAATCCATCATTTGTGCCCCTTGAGCAGGGTAAGACACAAATCAAACAAAGTCAAAGTCAAAAGGACGGGTCGGAGGAAGAGAAGAAGGAGGGCGTGGCGATAAGAAAAGAAGGTTGGAGGAAAGAGAGAGAGCGAACAGTAGAAGGAGTAACAGGGAAAGGAGTAAGCTTAGATTGACAGCAAAAGAAGAAGAAGAAGAAGAAGAAGAAGAGGCAAGCAGGACACTTTGCACACACAGACCAACGGAAAGTTGTGACGTGCTTACAACAATGCAGAGGGAAAGGCAGAGCATGTAACTGCCATTGTGATTTCAGCCTGCACTGCAATGATGCCTACATGGGGGTCAGTGACCGCACTTCGCGTCCGTCACCCTAAGTTACACAAATACACAATGCTTCAATGAATGTTTGCCTTCAGAATTGAATTTGTATTGTGGCCAATATTGGTTAACCTGATTAAACATTTAAACCGTATTACTTCTGGCGGGTGGCTCCGACTCCACTATGAGGCTTTCAGTCACCCTATTTTTCTTGGTTTCAGTTTCGTTTTCAAAACTATCCACGTACAGGGTCCTGGGTGGTTGAGAATTAACTCCCTATTAAACATTGCTGATAACTTTAATAAACAATAAAGCCTTTGCATGAAACCACATATGTCGTGATCCTTACAGTGGTACAATTTTCACTGCCTATTTATCATTTCAGCTCAGCTGAAGAAGGACCTAAGACAAGTAGACTACAGTGGGAACATACACAAACACTCATACATATACACACACACACACGCACGCACACACACAACCACACTCGCACGCACATACACACTCATACATCACACACACACAACCCTCTTCCTCCCTCTTCCACAACACACATCCACTAACACACACACACAAACACACACACACACACACACACACACGCACAGACACAAGAGTTCCGCTTCAATGGCACGTTGGTGTTGGGCGCTGTAGCAACAAGACGTTACTTAATATTGCCACCAACACATTAAACTCGAAACCCGAGAGCAATTACCACCGGGCGTAAGGCTGGCAATACACGTATCCACCATACAACGATAGTCTTCAGCTATGACGGATGTTTCCGCAGTCCGCAAAGAGATCAGTGTCCTGTTTCCACCCCAACCCCACCCCAACTTTTTCCACAGCGTGATAAGAGTATAAACCTAGATGAGAGTATAAACCTAGATAAGAGTAAAAACCTAGATGAGAGTATGAACCGAGGTCTAGTCTCTGCACGCACGCATTCCGTCGCGCGGACTGGAAAGATCCTGACGCTCATGTCCATAGACGGTTGAGTGCCAGCAGCACAAACACACCCAGCCAGCACTAGGTCCTTTCTCCAACATTGCAGGTTGCCCAGGGTTGTGCTCAGTTGTCTGGGTGTCAGACTATGCGCCCACCCAAAGGCTGCAAATGGGCGCCTTGGCGGTTGGAGTTAAATCCTTTATTGTGGCTAGCGCCTCGAGCAGCCTTTGAGATGAAGAAGCGCCATGTAAGAACGGTTTTTAAAAAGTAAAAACAAAATAAAATAATAAGAAGAAGTTGATCATTGAGGTGAATTGTCGTGTATCCTCATTCAACGGCTTTCAATGCGCAATAGTGTAATGCACGTATGAGGAGGCCCTAAGAGTCAAAGACACAGCCTGCCGATAAGGGTCCACAGAACATGAAATATCCGCTTTCACCCCACACACATTGCGTCGTGGATCAAATGCCAAGGAGAAGGAAGAAGAAGAGGAGGAGGCGGAAGAGAATGAGGAGGAAAAGAAGAAGAAGAAGAAGAAGAAAAAGAAGAAGCAGAAGAAGAAACAGACTTCGATGTCAATGGCTTGGAATACAGGGTAGTTGAAAAGTACCTCCCTATTGAACATTGTTTATAGTTTTGTGAATACCATTGTATCAGATGATGATGATGCTGATGATGTCGATGATAAGGATGATGATGATGATGATGATGATGATGATGATGATGATGATGATGATGATGATCAAAATACTCACTCACTGAAATGGTTGCGCATGGTATCCAGTACAGCGTGGAGGTACAGCGTGAAGAAAAGGTGGATTCTGGCATTCCAAAGGCGGTTGCACATCAAAGAAAAAAGACCTGCCATAAAAAACACATAAATCACGTCTTGACTCATTTTTCACCAACGATAACAAAAACTGCACATTGCATTCAAAGCGAAGGAAACCAAACCACGCAATCTAAGGAGTGGTTGGATGAAGTGTTGGGGAGAGGGCAGAGGGCGGGGGGTGGGTGGGGGGGAATGCGGATTCTCTCTCTCTCTCTCTCTCTCTCTCTCTCTCTCTCTCTCTCTCTCTCTCTCTCTCTCTCTCTCTCTCTCTCTTCTAAGCTATATGCGTCGATCCTGGAAAGCATATACATCTATGTATGTGTATCTATGTATATTACTGCGTTTTATTGTTAAATAGTTGCCTTGGTCTCTTGCAGATAGGTTGGTGGTCTTGCAATAAAATTTTAATTCAATTCAATTCAATTCAATTCAATTCAATTCTCTCTCTCTCTCTCTCTCTCTCTTTTTTTTTTTTTTAAAGCAATTAGTCAAATCTCCGAACTTTGTCCAACATTCGTCTTCATTGCATATCTCCTGAGGTGGTTCTGTGATCTTATTAACCATTGTTTACGTTATTCCGGAATGATCTATAGCGTTCTACAATGAACATGTGCAGATGATATCACTAAGGCGCTGATCGGCGTGTTGAGAGATTCAGTTTCGAAAGCTGTTTTTGATGCGAACTGCGTTTGCTGAGTAAAGTTGTAAAAATTCTATGACGACGGTTCTGTTTTGTTTGTCCGCGAACAGGCCGCGTGGATACTAACTACAGTTAAACAGATTCAAGCATCGGGGCTGAACCTACATTTTGTCCTATAACAAGGAGTGCTCTAGAGTATTTGTGTGAACTAATACTAGTATATGGACCACCTTGTCGCCTCTGATCACGCTCCCAGTCCCTGTTCTGCTGCCCTTCTTCTTGCGATAGATATGACGGCCTACTAGCGCCAAAACCGAGAGTTACCATTATCACGAGAAATTATTACGTGTTCTGTGTAATTTACAGAGATACCGGTAATCCGCAGTGTTAATTAATAATAATCAGTATTTGCCATGCTTTCCTAGCGCCAAAACCTGATAATTACTAATATCATGAGATAATTACAATTATCAAGCGATAATTACAATTATCACTGAAAATTATAAATATCAAGCTGAGCTTGCGCGGTCCGATGCGCGATGCGCATGCGCGGCAGCGGCACTGTTCCCAGCACGCATGGGGTTTTGGCCCCAGTAAAGCGTGGCCAAAACTGAAAATTAGTAATTAACACTGTGAATTACCGGTATCTCTGTGAATTACACAGAACACGTGTTAATCACAATTATCACTGATACATGTAAGTTTTGCAGGTTTTGACGCTAGTAAGCCGCCTTGCCAGAATTAAGCATGATCACGTGAAAATTATAATTATCAAGTGAAAATTTTAATTATTATGTGATAATTACAATTTTCAGTTTTGGCGCATTTCCAGGCGGATTGATAGAGCCAAAACTGAAAAATTAAACATGATCACACGAACATATTTGTAATTTTTCAATGATAATTGTAATTATCTCTTGATAATTGTAATTATCCCATGATATTTGTAATTATCACATAATAATTGTAATTATCACATGATAATTGTATTTATTAGGTTTTGGCGCTAGTAGGCCGCCATAGATAGACACTCACGCTGAACAGACTTATGAGTTATTAGGTTGGAGTTGCTTTGATTGTTGGTCTCTACCACAGATTATGCCCTGGCTGACTTTACCATTTAAGTTCTTTCACAAGTTTACACGACTCTTTACCATCAAAGTTCATTCACCAGTCTACACGGCTCTTTACCATCAAAGCTCATTCACCAGTCTACACGGCTCTTTACCATCAAAGTTCATTCACCAGTCTACACGGCTCTTTACCATCAAAGTTCATTCACCAGTCTACACGGCTCTTTACCATCAAAGTTCATTCACAAGTGTACACGGCTCTTTACCATCAAAGTTCATTCACAAGTGTACACGGCTCTTTACCATCAAAGTAAGTTCATTCACCAGTCTACACGGCTCTTTACCATCAAAGTAAGTTCATTCACCAGTCTACACGGCTCTTTACCATCAAAGCTCATTCGGCTCTTTACCATCAAAGTAAGTTCATTCACCAGTCTACACGGCTCTTTACCATCAAAGCTCATTCGGCTCTTTACCATCAAAGTAAGTTCATTCACCAGTCTACACGGCTCTTTACCATCAAAGCTCATTCGGCTCTTTACCATCAAAGTAAGTTCATTCACCAGTCTACACGGCTCTTTACCATCAAAGCTCATTCGGCTCTTTACCATCAAAGTACGTTCATTCACCAGTCTACACGGCTCTTTACCATCAAAGCTCATTCGGCTCTTTACCATCAAAGTAAGTTCATTCACCAGTCTACACGGCTCTTTACCATCAAAGCTCATTCGGCTCTTTACCATCAAAGTAAGTTCATTCACCAGTCTACACGGCTCTTTACCATCAAAGCTCATTCGGCTCTTTACCATCAAAGTAAGTTCATTCACCAGTCTACACGGCTCTTTACCATCAAAGCTCATTCGGCTCTTTACCATCAAAGTAAGTTCATTCACCAGTCTACACGGCTCTTTACCATCAAAGCTCATTCGGCTCTTTACCATCAAAGTACGTTCATTCACCAGTCTACACGGCTCTTTACCATCAAAGCTCATTCGGCTCTTTACCATCAAAGTAAGTTCATTCACCAGTCTACACGGCTCTTTACCATCAAAGCTCATTCGGCTCTTTACCATCAAAGTAAGTTCATTCACCAGTCTACACGGCTCTTTACCATCAAAGCTCATTCGGCTCTTTACCATCAAAGTAAGTTCATTCACCAGTCTACACGGCTCTTTACCATCAAAGCTCATTCGGCTCTTTATCACCATGGTTCATTCACAAGTGTACACGGCTACATCTTGAGGCAGACTGTTCCAGTCTACTACTGCATCTGAGGAAAGAAGCAAGAAAAGGACAGGTGCCAAAACAAATACACAGCACCAGGAACTCGCTGCATGAGGCGCTGAAGACCACACAGATTGTTGGATTTTTCAGAAAGAAATTGAGGACCAACTTATTCTCCTAGGGATAACTTTGTTTCTATGGAGTTTTCCAAGCACCATTCTCGCTCCGATAAGATCAAACGTCAGGCGGGTCAGACGGGTCTTCATAGGCTTCTCATCACAGATAGATCAAATCAAAGAACGGCAATTCAATATTACTACTGTCAAGATCACAATGCGCTGTGTGTCCTGCAAATGCAGCAGGAAGGAAGTGTCAATAGAGAGTTACTTTTCAACCACCCTGGATAACAAAAAACTATCCTATCCTATCCTATCCTATCCTATCCTATCCTATCCTGTCCTATCCTATCCTGTCCTATCCTATCCTGTCCCGTAACTCGGAAATCGTTGGGGCAACACAGATGATCGTTTAACCAGCGAATTCCATCTTTCTCTGTCCTCAGCAACCCTGATGGCTTCGCTCAGTGTCAAGCTCAAGCCAGTCCATTCCCGAATGTTGTCCCCACACCTCTTTTTTGGTCTCCCAAAAAGCACCATAATTGAAAAGAGAAAGAAAGAGAGACGATGAGAAGGTTAATGAGTGACGGCGGGAAGGTTAATGCGAAAGGGTGAGAAGATTAATGAAATATGCGTGCGTGGTCACGCTCGTATTTCGTTGAATGCATTTAATTCGCTCTGGAAAATACCATAAGAATCATTAAAGTGATGCGACATGAATTGACAGGGGGTAGCAGACTCGGCGGGAATTGCTCAAGTGAAGAGGGCAGGCAAAGCAGTGTTGGTTCACTGTAGATTATAGTCACACGACACCGGAGCGTATAGGGGACTACTGGTCACATTATTCTGACACCAGCCAACCAGTTGATACTAAGGGGAAAATAATACGGTCACGCGTTGGCCAATCCGGGATTCGAACCGGGCACCTTTCGGTTACTAGTAAGCCGCTCTACCCACTGAGTTACCCGGCCCCAAACAGTCTTGGTGACACAATACAATCCTCCCCCCCCGCCCCTCTCTCCGCTCCCACTACTCCTCAACCATCCATCTTCTTATGCAGTCAACTTAGTGTAGCATTATGAGATTCGTTCAATTACCTTTATTGTTCAAGTCTTATCATATTAATTGTTTTTAGTGCTGATGTATTTTTTTTCTGAATAGTTTTAAAGTCTCTTATTATCTTATGTACATATAAAGTCTTTTACTGCCTAAATAGTTCGTGGCTTTGGCAATTGAAAATAAAATTAGGTTTACTGCTACTCGTTTGATATAAATGTCACTACGCTAACACACCTTACAGTGATGTCGTAATAATGTAGTTAATAAAGAGGTCACGCTCGTAGCACGACAAAGGCATAGCCCCCAACAATTTTGTCCAGTCAATATTGTAATTGGGAGCCTTAATTTACTTCAGTTATGATGATTGCAAGGTAGTCTCGCCTTTCTAATAATGCCAAGGATAGTGGCACAGTTGGTAATTCCCAGTTCCCTAAGCCCAAGGTTGCGGGTTCTATTCCCGCAAGGGGCGAACTTATGAGACTTAGATACGAGACTATTCAGGTCAACAGGAGGTAGGGGAAAGTCCACCATTATGGACCACTTTTTAACAATCTGTCATAAAAACAGTATTATGAGACTGAACACAATGAAACTGTTTGTGTGCTTTTATTTCCACTAAAAGCACCATATTTCAAATCCTGAACAACACAGAACAAATAACAAGGAAATAATTTGAAACTTTAAAAAAAATGCAACCGGTCCATATTACAGGACACTAAAACCAATATGGACCACCCATTCCTCAAATATGGACCACATATTCATGTAACATATATACATTTTCTGATGAGTTCTGTCCATGAAATTGATAATGTCGGTCATTAAAAATAATTAAAACCGTAAAGAAATAGTAAAAAGGTCTTTTTCACATATCATACACAAGAGTGTGATTTGGTATTGGACCATTAATTTGCTTTGACCTTGAAAACCATTTAATAACAGAGCTCACACATAAAGGTGGCGTCAACCGTCCCTGTACAGTCTTCATGTGCCCAAGATTTACATTGGGAGCATTGAATCATGTCTTCCAACCTGCACTCGATGCATATGAAGCAGTACCAGTCATTGAGATCTGAGTCTTGTGTAACGGTTTTAGGCCTAGCGTTTGTTGTTCCCTGCTTCTTCTTTCCCTTATTCACACTGTTCTTTTTCACGGACTGTTCACCCTTCTGCCTTTTCGCTCTGCGCGCTGCCTTCTCTTCCAGTAGCGTTTTGTAGGGTGTTGATGTCAGGACCTCGGAACTCTCTCCTTTCGACCTTTTTCTGGGGGTTGAAGGCAGAACGGGGATTTATTTCAGGATGGATGAAGACAAAACACACCCTACATTTTGCACTGGTGTTGGCATTGGCATCTTTATTATGGTATCATAATGTCCGGTGTTGTCACCAAATGAAGTGTACGCCAAATAAACGGCATCTTGATACTGCTCGCCGATGGTCAACGTGGCGTTGTTACATGTTAGAAATGATTGTTTCTTGATTGTTTCTGCTGTTCTAACTATTTCAAAATGTCCTACTTGAGATGATGAAATTGCCATGTGCGTTATTCTATCCTCAACACTACCGAATCTTATGTTGCCTGGCATGTCAGCATTGAGAGCATCTCCTCTCATGTAATCTGCAGATGTTTGAATTGTGGACAGAGTGTTAACTGTCATGTTGTTTCTGATTTGGTTGGCCAACGTTGTTTTCTTTGACATGTAGAAGTGGATCTGAAATTTTGCCATCCCTCTTTTCAGCAGACTGTAACAGTTGTCCATGCTTGTGGCAACTGCCCTGAAGAAACAGCCTCCATCGGGAGAGATGTTGATAAAGTTTGTCGTGAATGCAGGGGCCGTTAATGAGCCATTGGCAAAAGATCTTGACGGAGCCTGGTATGACGTACAAGGAGAGTTTTGAGCCGCTTGGTGTGACGCAGGAGAGCTGGGGGCAGCCTGGTGTGACGCAGGAGAGCTTGGGGCAGCCTGGTGTGATGCAGGAGAGCTGGGGGCAGCCTGGTGTGATGCAGGAGAGCTGGGGGCAGCTTGGTGTGACGCAGGAGAGCTGGGGACAGCCTATTGTAACGCAGGGATAGCTAGGGGTAGCCTGGTGTGACGTAGGAGAGCTGTGGGCAGCCTGGTGTGATGCAGGAGAACTGGGGACAGCCTGTTGTAACGCAGGATAGCTGGGGAGGTCGAAGTACCTTGAGACGGCATCTCTATTGAAGCCAATGGCACGGGATAGGGAGGTAGCTTCAGGCTGCCGCAGGCTGATGTCAGGAAATCGTTTCAGAAATCTATAATACCATCCCTTTCCAGCACTTCTTTCTCTCATCCGTTCAGGATGATCGAGGCCGTTTTCTTCCGCAACCTCGAACGCCAGGGCCATGAGGTCTTTTCTCATCATCCCAAAGAACATACCTTCCAGATCAAGAATGAGATCATGCAGCTGCTGTTCTAAATCTGATGTCAACATCGTGCTTCTGCCTAGTTTTTTGTATCCATTTGCCGTTTATTTTTGCCTTCAAGATGTCGCTTCAATGTTGCCTTTGGCAGCCCATAGTGCTTGGCACATTGGTTTAGCCCCAGTTTTGAATGCCGTCATGGCACGCTCCAAATCTTCATCACTCCAATTGCCTCTTGATCTGTTGAAATAACAATAAAATCTTTAATTTTAGAGCAGGTATTTCATAAGAAAAATTAACCAATAGATCTAAATGGGAAAGAAGACGAAAAAAAAAAACTCTACCCTCTTTTCTTCCACTCCCGCCATTACTCGTGGAAGTTCAGTGTTTTGAGACTAAATACACCGCCCACTTGGATATACAATGATATAAAACAACACACGAAAAGTGTTTACCAATATGGACCACAGTCTACATGTATGGACCAGTGGTCCATACATGTAGACGCTGGTGGTCCATATTTGTGGAAAATGACTCATAGGAAAACACAGGTGGGCCTGGCTTTCGTTGACGGACGGGGAATTATCAGTTAACATAAATAAACGTCCAAAGGCCTGGTGTTGATGCTGACATATGCACTCTTTTTGGTATTTCAGTCGACTGAAGCTATACACGTGCATTTCTAACTGACTTTTAGAGACAACCATTGTGATAGTAAAAAACACTCACCGCTTCGAACTGCAAGCTGCTGCTGCCATTTTAGATGGTGTCATCAGCTTGATGGGAAGTACTCTACCTAATTACAGCGCAAAATGGGTGAAAAACAATGCGAGTTGTCCAGAATGGGAGTGGTCCATATTTGTAGCTGGTCCATATTCGTCGACCTTCCCCTACTCTGCTTCCCTCCTTCTCTTCTATTACAATTATAGAAATGGATGCTACTTATCAAAAACTGCAAGAATAGCAACACACACTCACACACCCACCCACCCACACACCCTCCCCCACTCCCACACAACACACACACACACACACACACACACACACACTCAAGGAGCAACATTAGACTTTAGTGTTTACTGGAATGCCGGATTTCGCCAAGAAGGATAACTGTGGAATATTACTTTAAGTGCGTGCATTGAGATGAAAACCTCAAATTCACAATTTTGTTTTTTACTAGTTCTTCGACGCAGCTGAGTCTGTTACTTGGTTACAACATCCAGACGAACGCTTTGAAAGTGCTGGTTGCAATACTGTGCTGATATAATCGTCGTAATCACATAGCTATGTGACAAAGCTTAACAAGTGCTGAATTATTTACTCGGTTCTAAAGGCCATGTGTGTGTTCCAATACATCAGTGATGCTTCACCTTAATCCATCAACACGTTATCGTTCTTTAGATTTTATTATTTCATGAACATTGAGCTGAGGACCTATTCCTTTTGTTATTCATACTAATTCCTTTGCCATATCGCCAAAGTTGGGTGTAGAGATTAATTAAACCTCAATGTTCATTCATTCTTCTTCTCTCTTTTAATAAAAAGGAAAAAAAAAGAAGTGACATTGTGTTTAGTACTATAAAGGGTACAAATTGAAATACTAATAATAGGGAGAAAGACAGGACTATGAAGTGAAAAGCTGCATTGACAGCAGCAATGCCAAAACATATGTTAATTAGATTTTCATTTTTTTTAAAATAAAAAATGAATTATGATGAATTTTTTTTTTTTTTTACCACAGAAACACTTAATGTTACATCCAGGGGCGTTGACGGTTATGCCGAGAAAAGAGAGATGTTGATGAGCAGAGGCGGATTTTGCCATTGTTGAGGGGGTGTGCACTCTTCCCTGAAACCATTAATGCGAAGCCACAAGCGCGAGGCTGCGAAGCAGGCGAGTGGATTAGGGGAGGGAGGGGGGGGGCCGCAAAAAATTTGAAAATAATGGTGAAAATCTGTGCAAGCTGGTGCATTGTGGGCATTATTTTGAGGACTAAAAACAATATTGTTTTGTGCTACAAGTCCTCTTTTAGCCCTTTCCCACTCCCCCCAACACACATACTCCTCTGCAAACTGTGATGATAACATTTACAATAGCAGAACATCTAGCATAAAGGTTTATGAAAAGGCAAGTAAGGTTACTGCAAATAAAACAAGAAATAGCCATTCACATCAGTTTTATTGAAAACTGACTTGATGCATGTACAAGAAATACCTGTAAATCTAGATCTGATGAATAAAAAAAAATAATTAAAAAAAACTAATTTGGAGGTACATGAAACTGTGTGGTGAGTGAGAATTAGTTTTTTTTTCTTCTTTCTTCTCCTTTCCTACCTCTTTTTTTTTTGATCGCTACAGGGGTGTGCACGTGCACAAGTGCACACTCCCAAAATCCGCCCCTGATGAGTTTGATTGCTTCAAGAAATCAAAATTATACTTAGTTGTTGACTTAACACCAGATCAAGCACTAAGACTAAAACCTGAAGAAATCAGTACTTTACATAATAGACAGGACAAAGTGGGTCGTGGTGGTGGCGGTGAAGGTCAGCTTAATAATTGTAGACTATAGTCACGCCACACAGGAGCAAGCTGGTCACGTTATTCTGACACCACAGAACCAGGAGTAAGCTGGTCACGTTATTCTGACATCCCAGAACCAGGAGCATGCTGGTCACGTTATTCTGGCACCACAGAACCAGGAGCATGCTGGTCACGTTATTCTGACATCACAGAACCAGGAGCATGCTGGTCACGTTATTCTGACACCCCAGAACCAGGAGCATGCTGGTCACGTTATTCTGACACCACAGAACCAGGAGCATGCAGGTCACGTTATTCTGACATCACAGAACCAGAAGCATGATGGTCACGTTATTCTGACACCCCAGAACCAGGAGCAAGCTGGTCACGTTATTCTGACACCACAGAACCAGGAGTAAGCTGGTCATGTTATTCTGACGCCACAGAACCAGGAGCATGCTGGTCACGTTATTCTGACGCCACAGAACCAGGAGCATGCTGGTCACGTTATTCTGACACCACAGAACCAGGAGCAAGTTGGTCACGTTATTCTGACACCACAGAACCAGGTGGGAAAGTGTGATCAATCCCAGATACCTTTACTAGTAAGCCACTCTGCCGACTGTGCTCCTCCTCTCCCCTGTCCCCTTGAGAAATGGTGGTTCAGACTAAACTGGCAATACAATACCAATACTGCACTCTTGACAAGCTATATGTTTAAAAGCAACACTGTGTTTACATAGTGTATTATGTATTGAACTGCTTTTTATTTAAGAAAAGATTGCATGGGTGAGTAAGTAATTGGTAAAAATAAATGAATTATGAAAAAGAGAGTTTGATTCAAAACAGCCACCTTAAAATAGCATATATTTTTAAAAAAAATAGGATAAGGGAGTGAGAGTGAAATACCCAAAAGGGCTAATTATAGGGGGGGGAATGGGTAATTATAGATTTGTGTGGTTAAGTGCTCACTTTATCTATCTCTCCAGGGTCTGTCCAGTTAAATTAGTGTAATTAGGCTCCAGAGACAACGATAATGAAATTGACAGTTAATTACATGTAGAGAGGGGTAAGATTAAAGTGCAATGGTCTGGCAAACATGTTATCACTCAATAGCCCTATACGAAGAAGAAGACAAAACTTAGAAGGAAGAAGAAAGGACTACAGAAACACGGACAAAAGAAATAAACAGGAAGGAAAGAAGAAAGAAAAAGTAGGAGAATGGGCAACAACAAGGCAAGAAAAAAAAGAGGGAGAAAGAAAGAAAGAACTACAGAAAGAAGAAAAACAGGAAAGACGGAAGGAAAAACTACAGAAAGAAGAAAAACAGGAAAGACGGAAGGAAAAACTACAGAAAGAAGAAAAACAGGAAAGACGGAAGGAAAAACTACAGAAAGAAGAAAAACAGGAAAGACAGAAGGAAAAACTACAGAAAGAAGAAAAACAGGAAAGACGGAAGGAAGAACTACAGAAAGAAGAAAAACAGGAAAGACGGAAGGAAAAAATACAGAAAGAAGAAAGAAAAGTAAAGAAGAAAGGAAGAAAGACAGAACTATAAAAAAAAAGAAAGGCGGGAAGGAAGGAAGACACTAATTTCTTTTTTTTTAAATAAATGAAGCAAGAACCCAATTTAATCAAAACCACAGTTCACCTAGGTCCATGCCGAGAAGACGCCGTGGAGACGCAGAAGAACGATAAAGAAGGAATGTACGAGGCTTAGAATGTTTACCTTGAATTGAAAGTAAAAGAGACATGCGGTCTGACAATAGATTAACCCTGAAATATCCATTCCTCCCCACCCCCCCCACCCCCCCAGCCTCCCAATCTCCCTTCTCCCTTTCCTACACCTCTTAACTCTCACTCCAAAAAGCTCCTGCTAGTTGCTACAGTTAACAGTTCCACAAAACTGTTGCAAACAGAATTATTTGCTAGTTGCTACAGTTTAAAGTTCCACAAAACTGCTGCAAACAGAATTATTTGCTAGTTGTTACAGTTAAAATTTCCACAAAACTGCTGCAAAAAGAATTATTTGCTAGCTGCTACAGTTAAAAGTTCCACAAAACTGCTGCAAACAGAATTATTTGCTAGTTCCTACAGTTAACAGTTCCACAAAACTGCTGCAAACAGAATTATTTGCTAGTTGCTACAGTTAACAGTTCCACAAAACTGCTGCAAACAGAATTATTTGCTAGTTGCTACAGTTAAAAGTTCCACAAAACTGCTGCAAACAGAATTATTTGCTAGTTGCTACAGTTTAAAGTTCCACAAAACTGCTGCAAACAGAATTATTTGCTAGTTGCTACAGTTTAAAGTTCCACAAAACTGCTGCAAACAGAATTATTTGCTAGTTGCTACAGTTAACAGTTTCACAAAACTGCTGCAAACAGAATTATTTTTCTAGTTGCTACAGTTAAAAGTTCCACAAAACTGCTGCAAAAAGAATTATTTTCTAGTTGCTACAGTTAACATTTTCACAAAACTGGTGCAAAAAGAATAGTTTATAGTTGCTACAGTTAACAGTTCCACAAAACTGAGCTGCAAACAGAATTATAAATTTGCTAGTTGCTATAGTTAACAGTTCCACAAAACTGCTGCAAACAGAATTATTTGTTAGTTGCTACAGTTAACAGTTCCACAAAACTGCTGCAAACAGATTTATTTGGATTTTTTCATGGACAGTCGATTTCATGCCTTTACGGCATATTACACATCCTACTCTTTTCTTTCTATTAGTTTTTTTCCCCCTTTATAGTACTAAACACAAGATCCCCCCTTAAAGGGGAGAAGAAGAATGAATGAACACTGAGGTTTAATCTCCACACCTTCCATTGACGATATGGCAGAGAAGATTGTATAAATAACAAAAGCAAGCTTGGGGAAGTAATAAAATATACAGAACGATAACTTACGAGTGTTGGTGGATTAACATGAAGCATCACTGATGACAATCACTGATGTATTGAATCCCACACGTGGTCTATAGAACCGATTAAATAATTCAGCACTTGTTAAGATTGTCACATAGCTATGTGATTACGACGATTATATCAGCACAGTATTGCAACCAGCACTTTCAAAGCGTTCGTCTGGATGTGGTATCCAAGTAACAGACTCTGTTGGACAGCTGCGTCGAAGAACTAGTAAAAAACAAAATTGTGAATGTGAGGTTTTTATCTCGATGCACGCACCTAAGGTAATACTCCACGCTGTCCTAGGCGAAATCCTGCTTTCCAGTAAACACTAAAGCCTTAAAGGTCAACCACAGTGCTCGGTCAAAAAGTTTCTGCTGAAAGAACTTTACTAAATAATACCAGATGCAAAAAATTCGGTAAGCAAAGCTCTACCGTTTAATAGATATCGATCACTGAAAGTGGGATTTCCTACCTGTAATTAAGGGTAAGGGAAGTAATAATCTAAAACGCAGCTATCGCTGATCTCCCCTCGCAGTGACGTCAGCAGCTGCATACAATGGCCGACTGCGAAGAAGTTACAAGCGAGACAAGCAGTGTTTCTTCACTCGATCTGTCGTGTTACAGCAGTGCTCTCTTCTGTTAGAAACGAATTTGACCCCCGAGTACTAATTGTAATAATAAACAAATAATTATACGAGCTAGACCAGTGAATATATACCCTCTTGCGTTCCCTTTTCTGAAAAGCTCCTCTGACCACAGGCTGTGAAGTCCGTAGGCCTTGCCTCAATTACATACTATACTAACTATAGTATGTAATTGAGGCAAGGCCTACGGACTTCACAGCCTGTGCTCTGACGCCCGGCAAACTGATAGCAGACGATGGATGTGTAGTAGCCACTGTGATTGAAGTTGAAGCAGTACTAATAGGCCTACTGCTAGTAACTTGAATCACTGTTGCTGTTGTTGAGGCGCTTGTTGCAATGGCACACGGACTTTGGATCGTTGGAACAGAGCCAGGCTTTAATGTCTGTATTGTTTTCATCCCAAAGCTCCGCATTAAAGTGGCACTTGGGGGGTAGCAGTCTTCAGCGAAGTGTTTTGCGCAAATTGCTGACGACGCAGTTGGTGTCCCGTACTTCGGACCGAAGTTTACACGCTTTTCCTGCACGAATCTCACCCACTTATTTCGCACTTCTTCGTTTTTTGGAAACCTATGCAATGTTAACCCATCCGCTTGTTTGTTTGTACAACCTCCAACGGCACAATATAGGCCACTGCTCTTCGTTTTCCTGCGTTTTGGTAGAGAAGGGGCACTGTCGGACTCGATATTGTCTACTGCAGTTGACGTCACGAGCCATGTGGTCACGTGAGCGGGCTTTTCGAAGGTGCAAAAGTTTATTCGAAGTAGATTTTATTAAATATTAAAAAAAGGCAGTATTTTTCGGAAAAACGTTGTTTGGCATGTGACTTCTTTTATTATGTAGATATTTTGTGCTCAGTTTTATGTTTCAATGATGTTGACCTTTAAGTTGCTCCTTGTGTGTGTGTGTGTGTGTGTGTGTGTGCGCGCGTGTGTGTGTGTGTGTGTGAGGGTGGGGGGGTATGTGTGTGTGTGTGCGTGTGTGTTTTTCAAAACTCCTTCTGCATGAAAATACATGTGTGGTCTAAGAACGGGATGAGAGTAAACTGAAGCCTAGACAGCGCACGCAGGTATTCCACCGCACAGAAGTTAAAGATCCTGACTCTCATGTCCTAGACGGGTGAGTGCCGGCTAGCCAAGTACACCCAGCAAGCACTAGGTCCATTGCCCCGCACAGCCGGTCGCCCAGGACTGTGCTCAGTTGTCTGGGCGTCAGACAATGCACTCAAAGGCTGCAAGTGGGCGCTTGTGAAGGGCTTGCGTTAGATCCTGTATGGTCCAGCGCCTTGAGCACCTCTTGAGCTGCAAAAGTGCTTTATAAAGTAGGATGAACACAATGGAAGGATCCTGTGCCAAGCCAGAGTCCACCGCCATTAAATCCGTTGCCGATAACAACTGACGCAATCTAGCCTCACTTTCAAAATCTCTTTCCCAGAGGCTTGTGTGCGTTATTTTTAAATCCCTTTTTCCACCGAGCTGAAAACGGGTGATCATAATAATTGTAAAAGCCGGGCGGAGCTGGGGAGATTTTAGGACAGTATTTGGCAACTGACTCATATTTTCGGCCGGTCTCATCCCATAAACTGCCGACTAGTACACCTCTCAGTTCACATAAAATTATTTTTGGCAGTAACAGTTTATTTCCAAGACAGCTGCGCCGAAGAATTTTGGACGAAGCAGAGAAGTTGAATGTTAAACGCTATACATGGCATGCAGTGGTTCAAAGCACAGGCGCTTGTAATGAACTTATATCTGGACACGCGAGCGCCTATGCCACAAGCGCCTGTGGTTCAAAAGCTAGATGACGGCCGACAGTGCTGGAAAACAAAACGGATGACCCAGATGGACATGAGGCTAACGTTAACACTCCTTTGGATGAGAGTATAAACCGAGGTTTATTCTGCGAACGCACGCATTAAAGATCCTGACGCTCATGCCCTAGACGGATGAGTGCCAGCTACACAAATACACCCAGCATGCACTAGGTCCATTCTCCCCCACTCCTAGTCCCTGTAACACTGGTAACGATCATTCCTGTAACACTGGTAACGATCATCCCTGTAACACTGGTAACGATCATCCCTGTAACACTGGTAACGATCATCCCTGTAACGATCATCCCTGTAGCACTGGTAACGATCATCCATGTAACGACCATCCCTGTAACACTGGTAACGATCATCCCTGTAGCGATCATCTCTGTAACACTGGTAACGATCATCCATGTAACACTGGTAACGATCATCCCTGTAACAGTGGTAACGATCATCCCTGTAACACTGGTAACGATCATCCCTGTAACAGTGGTAACGATCATCCACGTAACACAGGTAACGATCATCCCTGTAACACTGGTAACGATCATCCCTGTAACACTGGTAACGATTATCCCTGTAACACTGGTAACGATCATCCATGTAACACTGGTAACGATCATCCCTGTAGCGATCATCCCTGTAACACTGGTAACGATCATCCCTGTAACACTGGTAACGACCATCCTGTAACACTGGTAACGATCATCCCTGTAACACTGGTAACGATCATTCAGTTGATCATCAATGTTTACAGCAAGAAGAAGAAGAAGAAGAAGAAGAAGAAGAAGAAGAAGAAGAAGAAGAAGAAAAACAATTAAAAAAACGAAAAAAAAAAGAAAAGCTCCTATGAACTGACACTCCTGAGAAGGCTAGAAGGTACGGAGCTAAAGGACTGGTAACGATCATCCAGTTGATCATCAATGTTTACAGCAAGAAGAAGAAAGAGAAGAAGAAGAGCTCCTATGAACTGACACTCCTGAGAAGGCTAGAAGGTACGGAGCTAAAATACTTCCGGTTGTCTTACTTTCGCCTGGCGCCATTGCGCATGCGCCAGGTCAAGTCAGGCCGGCTTTTTCACGATGTTCTTAGGCGTCGAAACCCTAACCCTAAACCCTAACCCTAACTCTAACCCCTAACCCTAATCCTTACTAAGACTACGATATCACTGTGCGCATGCGTCGAATTTTGTAATGCGTCGACCAATCAGAAAGCTCCCAGTCGCTCCCAGCCCAAATAAGATACTAGGAACTTTGACGATGTCACACCGGCATCCCTAAAGATCGTATCGTATCACATAAAGTATAGTACTGCTCTGTTCCACCCACACATTATTTTATCGTTCTCGGCGATATTCTGTCAGTACACAATCACCATATTCTGTCAATATTCACCTTATTCTGTCAGTATCCACCTTATTCTGTCAGCAGTATTCATCATATCCGGCCAGCAAAATATTCATCATATTCAGTAACTATTTAACATATTCTGTCAGCAGTGTTCAACCTTTTTCTGTCAGGATTCACCCTGTTGAACCAATATGCACTCACAAAATTCCTCTGTCACTATTCACAACAATCTGTCACTACAAATTCTTCCGCCATACAATGGTTACACAACCTGTGCATAGGACGGCGCGGCGAGTACGCGTAGTATAGGAGCTGTTAATGATACAGCTAGCATCTCCGCAATGTGTGAATGAACGACTTCACTGGTTAGGCTGCAACGTAATGTCACACACACACACACACACGCGCACACACGCACACACACACACACACAAACACACACACATAAAAGCCCAGGCTACGTACGATCGAGAATGAATTGGCGGCGCAGGCATGCTAAATACAAATAACGCCGCGTCGCAGCTGGAAAGATTGGGAGGATGGAGAGTAGAAGAGGGGGGGGGGGGGGGAGAGAGAGAGGGGTTGAAGGTTAACGGCAGTGTGTAGCAAAGTAGGGCCGTAGATTACCAGGGAAAGACGTTGAGGGTAAACTTGACTATAGAACAACGTGTCCCTAACGCACCCGCTGCAGTCCCCTGTATGCTATTGTATCCGGGGTTTTTAATCTATTTACGTAACGTAACGTAACGCACCCGCTTTGGGACGTAAATCTCACAGTTCCCGTTGACGATTGGATGAATGTGTAACGATTGAGACGAGCACGGTAATTAACGACTTTTGTATTTAGGTACCAGGCGCGTACAATGATATAACATTTATTTACCATTAATTATATATGCTGCAGCTGGAGCATTTAAGTTTTAACGTCTACGCCCAAAAATTGGCGAAACGGCAGACGTGGATATTCATCCCAGGGATAAAGATCTAAATCTAAGATAAAGATAACGATCTAAATCAACACTCAACCAACAGAGCAATGAACTCCTAAGGTAGCGAGGAATGACCGGCTTTATATTGCCCTCCATGGGACAGCTATAAGATAAGATAAGATAAGATAAGATAAGATAAGATAAGATAAGATAAGATAAGATAAGATAAGATAAGATAAGATAAGATAAGATAAGATAAGATAAGATAAGATAAGATAAGATAAGATAAGAATATTTATTCACCAGCTTGGAGACTTGAGTGGAAGCCGAGCGTGCTACCACTAAGCACAGGGGTATTACACACTGAAGGTCGATCCTCGCTAGCATAGCGGTAGATAGTGTACCTATGTATCACAGATAGAAAGGGTAAAATCACACTGGGCCTCCAAAGAGTTTGTTATTTTAAATTGCTGCCTCTGACCAAACCAATCCGCCGCTCAAAACGGTATATTTCCAAATGGCGTTAGAAGGAACCTATTCTATCTTCATTAAAATCGAAAAATAGTCTTACATGTATAACGGAATAGACACTGATATAAGCCGATTTTATTATATTCGGAACACCCATCAAAGGCCTACATGTATATGACGACGATGTTGACAACATCGTCATAGGAACCTGGAATGTCAGGACCCTTACTGCGGAGGGAAAAATTAGAAGAACTGGCCCACGAGCTGGACCACTACCCATGGAACATTTTAAGTATCGGCGAATTGCGCTGGAAAGAAAGAAAGATGTGGCTTTTATATAGCGCACCTACAAGCTCAGAGAGCTTCTCAAGGCGCTGGCCCGTAATATCCAGCAATCGCACAATAGTTTGCTGACGCCAGGATTCGAACTCGCGTCACCCAAGACGCACTTATACTTAACTTGCTCTGACCTCTGAACTATTCCTGCCGCTAAAGGTGAAACAACGACCGACAAAGGCCACAAGATTTATTTCAACGGGAGGGCTAAACACGGCGTTGGATTCTTGGTCCACAAAGACATTCTGGCCACTGTCATGCCATTGTCATTGTTTTTTTTTAAATGATAATTCTGACCGGAATGATAACCGGGTCCTTTCACGTTCCTTTGAGGTAATAGGTGGAGATGGAAGTGAAACCTACCAACTATATTGTAACAACCTATACGCTGAGAGCGAGCGAGCAAGCGGGCGAGAGAGAGAGAGAGAGAGAGAGAGAGAGAGAGAGAGAGAGAGAGAGAGAGAGAGAGAGAGAGAGAGAGAGAGAGAGAGAGTTTACTTTTAAAATCTTTAAACTAGGGATAAAACTTCTCCGCCGTAATTCGTACCAAGGCAAGGCAAGGCAAGGCAAGTTCATTCCAGAAATAAACCGCTTGTGACCCAAGCATTGTAACAACCTCAGCGAAACAGCCAACCGCACCATGATAAATTTCGTCATCGCTAAGCCTATAAAATAATTTGAACTAGCCTAGCCCTGAAGTTACTTGTTGGACCTCTTTATCTGTTCTTCTTTCCTTTGACAGCCATTCACCGTGCATCATTATAAACTTCATCCCGACTCAGTCAGCACCGTAAATCCTACTGCTGCCATCGGATATCCAAAAACTAGCGCTGCAACTTGGTTTTTGATATGACAGGTTTATGGGTATGCAGATATATTGGGACTAGTGGTTTTGTACCCTGGCAAGCCAGGGTACACAGTTTGCAGTTTAAAATGTAGACAGAGAGACAACTGTTGTCTGCGAGTTTCATTTGGACGATGATACCTCCCCATATCCCCCTTGATACCTCCCCGAACCCACTTGATACCTCCCCAAACCCCCTTGATACCTTCCGTACCCCCCTTGTAACCTACCTGTACCCTCCTTGATACTTCCCCGTTGATCGTTCCGCAGGTATGGATGAAAGGAATCGACCATCAACATACCCCCTTATATATACCCGTATCCCCGTTATGCCTACCCATGCCCCTTTAAACCTACCCGTAGCCCCCTTTTACCTACACGTATCACCCCATCCCGATCCTTGGTAAAAATAATAAAAATAATAATAATAATAATAATAATAATAATAATAATAATAATAATAATAATAATAATAATAATAATATTGAATATAGAATAATACAAATAGAAATCATAAAAAACACCAAGGTTTTAAAAGGAAATTTGTTATAAGATATAATAATAATAATAATAATAATAATAATAATAATAATAATAATAATAATAATAATAATAATATATTATTATTATTATTATTATTAGTTTATAAATAATAATAATAATAATAATAATAATAATAATAATAATAATAATAATAATAATAATAATAATAAATTAAAGGTAAAAAGTCTAAATTAAAAAGAAAAATATCCATATTGTAGTGTTTAAAAAAAAAAAAAAAAGGCCTGCGTGAGATTTGAATTTGGGTCGCCCTGCACGGTAAGCGAATGTTTTACCCAGTAAGCTACCAAGGCTTCCTAGAAAGACCATCAATTTTTTGGTCTATATGGGAAAACATGCTGAAACCTCAATTAGATTTTTAATGGAAGCGCCCGGAATGAGGCTATTGCAGTTTGTGGACATTTTGTTTATTTATTTATCTCAGAAACGGTTAAACGTTCGGTAAGGAAATGTCGGCTATAACAATTTCGCTGGTT
>CM072511.1:166257792-166272792 GCA_036898135.1 Oncomelania hupensis
CCCTTTATTGACCCTTGTTAAAACGATTTGTGTTTTTGTTTTTATCGCTTAAAGATTCCTCCTTTTGACTGCTGAAATGAACATTGAGGTTCTCAATACACAAAGGTCTCAAACCCATTAATTATGGGACGAGGCATTGCACAGAGGCAGAACAGCAATGCATTTCTGCAACCCCAAACATTTGTCAGATCATCAAAACACGTGTTCGCTTTTAGCAGATGCCTTGGTCGTCGCATGATCATTGTTATACGCTCTGTTCAGTTTCAAAGAGCTTCTGAACCCGATGGCCCAGGATAGAAAACAATACTGCGTTTAAAACTACAAAAAAAACTGGACTAAGGCATAGCCACCCAACAGGCCATTTGCAGCGTCAAGTAAGCTTAGTTAGTTCTACATAGGGGTGGTCAGATAGGGTTAGGAGCTAGTTTCGTACGCCGAGAGTCTCGGGTGCCAACACCGTCGAGGCGAATTTATGTGACCTACATGTAGGTACAGAGACAAAGTAGACCTCAAGCGGCACATGGAGTTATCAAATAATAACAGCAACACAAATGATAATAAAATGGACAATAAAACTAGCATTCAACAAAATATGAAAACGCCCATACACTTAAACGAATTAAAAGGTAACAACAGAAGAAAGAGAAAACTTGATCCTGGAAGAGGAAGGTACTTCATCACGAAGACCTATGACGCGTTGTGGTGAAAGCCGAGAGGAAGCCACAGAGCCGACTACCTGACGACTCGACCTTGATGCCGACACCGCCAAGATGGAGTTAGTTAGAAAGAATGGCAAAGGACAGAGGACTCTGGAGAGCTGTTGTTGGCGGCCCCTACCCTGGCATGGGTGACGGGCATTAAGTTAAGTTGTAAGAATCGTGCCATACCATGCAAATTCAATGGGGGATAACAAAAATAATACATTACCATGGTCTGAACCAATGAGGACCGGAGATAATGTTTTAACTTGACGGTACCCCATTCTTTCATCCTGTAGTTTGGACCTGAAGCACCTGCTACTGTTTATAGAATGTTCTAACGGAGGATACAAATTGAAGTGTGCCGTCCTATGATATGGCACACTGGGATTACCACCCCAGCGAAAAGAGGAGGGAACCCATATCAACACTGAACCACCAGAACATCCCTACTGCTAAGATAGTGAAAATCCGATACCTAATGGGACCTAGATCAACACTGGGTGAACCACCTGACCAGAACATCCGTACTGCTAAGATAGTGAAAATCCGCCACCTAATGGGACCTAGATCAACACTGAATGAACCACCAGAGCAATCATACTTGTTAGATGGACGGTGGCCAAATGGATACTTTCATCTTTGCCAAAACACGGGACTGGAACCAGGGTTATCGGTGTGCCAGCCGAATGCTCTGCCACTGAGCTACGTCAGAAGCATGATATTTACCGTCTGTGGGGCTGATGATCTTTATCAACTCCGACCTGTGTCTACAGGGATGGACGATTGGCCTGGGTCTACAGGGATGGACGATTGGCCTGGCGTTTGTTTGGGGTAAACAGGTGGCCGTGGATTAGTTTAGTTTAGTTTTATAGATTAACGTCCCCGGACACATAAGCGTTATAAACAGCTAGCCACGAGCAAAGGTCAGGGGCGGTGTGCATGAACGACCGTATCTCTTGCCCATACCTAAATGTTAACGATAAAGTTACGAATGGGCACAGTGCTTTCTTCCAAAAGAGTTCTCAAGGCGCTGAAGGAGGATGGAGTGATCGATAGTGCCAAAAGCGGCTGAGATCGAGAAGGGTCAACAAAGAGATTTTACCAGAGTCAGTGGCAGAGAGGAGGTCGTTCACGATGTGAAGAAGAGCTGATTCAGTAGAATGGTCAGAACGTTAGGCAGACTGGAATGGACAGAACAAGTTGTTGGATGAGAGATGATGGTTGAGCTGGGTTTTTTGTTGTTGTTTTTTTTTTTAGTAAAATTTACGTCCCCGGACAAATTAAGCGTATAGGGGAGGAAAGTATACTGCTCACAATTTGCTTTTGTTTCAATACCTATTGAGCTGCCTGAGGACAACCTTCTCCAGGAGTTTGGATAGGAAAGGGAGATTAGAAGCAGGGCAGTAGTTCTTCAAGTCTTCTGGATCAAAGTTTCATTTATTTAATAGTGGCCGCACGATGGCAGACATGAAACCGGATAGAACAGAACCAGATTGCAAGGAAGAGTTGACTATGTTGGTGATGGCTGGAAGGAAGTCAGTGATACAATCTTTGAAAAGTGAGGTAGGGATGGGATCAAGTTCACATGTCTTAAACGGCATTGTGCTGAGAATTTCAGCCACTTCAGTTTCTAAGACAGTATGAAAGGAGTTAGTTACTCATTGCTTACAGGGTCCAGTAGACTGCAAAGAGCCGAATCAGGAACACAAAATCAGGACCACAACTTGGTTGAAAGATGACTCACCTCTGATCTGTATAAAAGATCTGCTGAAACAACCCTAGTGGTAACACTGAAAGCACTCCACCAGCCAGACACTTTACAATAAAGGCATCCCACGCAGGGGACGCTGAGGCTATACTCGATCTAATTTATCGAACCTCCGTTTACACAAACAAAATAGAATCTAAATATCATTATAAAATATTAACAAAACACATACATATAAAATGCCTACATTGCTAAATAATAATACCATAGGAAGCCCCAGTGACCATTTGGCAGAAAGCGTCCAATATTCCTAAGCTGACCCAACAGAATGAGAATGGACTGGTTTGACACTGAGCGAAACAATCAGGGTTGCTGAGGACAGGGAAAGATGGAGTACGCTGGTTAAACGATCATCTGTGTTATGGGATAGGATACAATAGGATATGACCCAACAGACCCCATACACAAATGAGGAGTTTTGGAAGAGTTTTCAAAAAAAAAGGTAGGTCTAGCGAATGTAGTATAGTATATGTAGATTGATAGAAAAGAGTAGGAATGAGAAACGCGATAGAACAAAGTAGGAAGAAAGCGACAGTGGGAATTTAAAGCACTAAATTTCCAGAAAGTGGGGATACTATTTATACAGAAACTCCCGGTACCCCCACGGGGAAGTGGGGCGGTGGGGGGGGGGGGGGGAAGGAGAATAAAAGGAGAAGAGTGGCGTGCCGGTGAAAGGCGGATGGTTGGCAAGGCGTGTCATCAACAGATTTGCGAATAGCTTCAATTTTGAAAGTAAAGAAGTTGGAAAAGGATGAAGGTAGTTCAGAAAGTAAAATTTTGTTGGAAGAGGAGAAGTATTGGTGTTCCCTAGAAGGTCATTCATAGTAGAAAATAGTTCTTTAGAAGAAGTAGAGTTCTCAATCTTTGCGTTGTAGTAATCTATTTTAGCTTCATAGATGGTTTTTCTGACGTCACACTTGCGCTTCTGATAGGTCTGTTTGTGAACTGTAAGTTTGGAAGACCGCCACCTGCCCTCGTGTCTACGCCGCTCCCGTTTGGCCTTGCCTATCTCGGGAGAGAACCATGGTGCTGACGAACGGTCAGGTGGGAGGAAGAAGAGCATGTTTGTTAAGGAGATGGCTGAGAGTAGTATGGAAAAAAAGAAGCAGGTTCAGTGTCAGGATGAGCAGAAGTAAGTGGACAGCTTCAGAAGAGAAGGTTTTCTTGTCAATGTTTTTCAGGTTGCGGCGGGTGATTGTGCGTTTTTTCTTTTGAGGAGGAGAGAGACAGAGAGAGCAGAGAACAGCGTAGTGGTTAGATTCAAGACCTTGTGATACAATGACATGAGAGAGAATGTTGTCTGACCGTATAGCGATTGCAAATAAACGAATAATGGGCATGGCATATCACTGCCGTATACATCCCGGTATAAAGCACTTCTGTAACAGTCAACTTCCGCGGCAGGGGTGCTTCAGTTGATCAGACAGCAAGCATTATGCATTTGCTCTCTTAGACGAAGTGGGTTCGAATCCTGACTTCAGCAAACTATGTTGTGCATGCCTGCTATCAGTGGCAGCGCCTTGAGGAGCTCGCTGTGCGTGTAAACGCGTTACATAAGAATCGATTGTATAAATCAAAATTCTTTATACACAACTTTCGATTTTAGGGCAGCGGTCCAAGTGCATTTTTGCTCTCTTTCCGCTGCCATTTTGCTACCGTGTCGCTTTCCTTCCGCCTAACGGATGCGTAATTTAAGATGGCATGCTTATAAACAAACACAAGTAACCTTGCCGTGGCTGCATCAAAGACTCCGGTATCCCTGATACACTTTGCTGCCACCTCAAAATCAACAACTTAAAAATCACAAGTGCGCAAACTAGATTAACCAGTCCATTTTTGAATGTTCTCCTCCCACCTCTTTTTCGGTCTCCCTCTTCTTCTGCCTCCTTGCACGTGCATTGCAGGATGGGTTTTGCAAGGCCTGATGCCAATATAGCCAATTTCAGTACTACTTCAGGAAGACTTCTGGGCATTTCCTATACCCAGCACATCACCAACAACAAAGTCCGACAGACCATCACACAAACCATTGAACAACATGACATGCTCACAGTGGTCAAGAAACGGTAACTCCGATGGTATGGCCACGTCACCAGAGCATCAGGCCTTGCAAAGACCATCCATGGTAGGCACGGTGCAAGGAGGCAGAAGAAGATGGAGGCAGAAAAAGATGGGAGGTCAACATTGGAGAATGGATAACTATATATAATTACTCAAATTGGCTGAGATATCACCTGGAATTAATCCTTTGAAATAGTCGGGAATCGGAACAAACCAAATGTCGGTCGGTCGGTTGGTCTGTCCGTCGATCCACTGTCCGCCATATCTCAAGAACCACTGAATGGATTGTGACCACATTTGGCAGGAACATTACTGAGGTTAGTGGGTGTGACGGTGGGTCTATTGTTACTGGGCTCTGCACAATGGAATGCTATCACCCACTCGTCTTTGTCTGCGGGAATCAGCTAGTGTGATCACCCTATGACTAATCTTAATACATTTATATGTTTAACTCGGTCTGTGTGCAGATAGGGTCATAGAGATAGGGAGAAAATGGTAAAAGATTTACTGACACACTAGCTCTCGCACGGCTATGAAACATAGATAGTCCAGCCACTTGTTAAAAGTAAATATCACACATTTATCTCCTCTACTCTATACATAATTCTCTAAACACTCTATTAACTTAAATGTCCAAATACACTTCGAATAGGTCGTTCCTTGATGGGTCTATGCTGCTACTGTTCTTGATATTTGCTAGGGAGAAAATGGTAAAAGATTTACTGACACACTAGCTCTCGCACGGCTTTGAAACATAGATAGTCCAGCCACTTGTTAAAAGTAAATATCACACATTTATCTCCTCTACTCTATACATAATTCTCTAAACACTCTATTAACTTAAATGTCCAAATACACTTCGAATAGGTAGTTCCTTGATGGGTCTATGCTGCTACTGTTCTTGATATTTGCTACTGTCTCATCATTGGGCTATTTGTTCTGGTTGGTCTAATGTTTGTTTTCAGGAGAGTGAACTAACGCACAGTCCTTCTAGATCAGTGTGTGTGCAATTCTTCTTGTGCACTTAGCTGATTTGTTGAGGTGTGGTGATGGTGTCTCCTTGGTTGTTGACTATTGGGCTACCATAGCTCAGTGCTAGATGCTCCACTGCAGGCCGAATGTCAAGGTTGACTCTTAGTGGTCTATCCCTGCCTCGGACCAACTAGCCTGCTCGTCTGCAAAATATTAGGCAAATTTCTGCAACGCCTTGTTAAAAAGGTTGTGCAGAGCGTCTCACTGTTGGCAGAAACAGCCCTCAGAGAGATTGCATCCACTTAAACAAATCAGGGACGACCAATTCTTCTATGTCCGTGGTCCACTGAAATCTCCAACCTAATTCCTATACACACATCATGGCTAAAATAAACACATTGAGAAATAATTAACAGCATACACATTCTCCGGTACAGCCACTGGTCTCCAATAATACACATAGGAGAAACAATAGTTGGACAGTAGGGGCTACGTCATGGTGGCGAAACAGGTCGCGTGTCCGCCACGTGGTCACGCTAAGTTTGACTAACATTCACAATCATAAAACATGGCAAGTATTTACAAGCATAATCTAACAATAATATCAATAATTCGCGATGAAACAAAAGCTTGATCATTTACCTTTTTGACAATGTCAGGCTGTGGCTATACTGCGATGAATTGAATTTCACCCGTCACCTGCTTTATTCTTCTGCTAGAGAGATCTGTCAGAGCGTTGCTCTTTCTCGTGTGAGAGTTAGGCAAGAATGACTCCCTAGCCTTGCGATCAGCCAAAGTCCGCGAAAATCTCGTCCGATAGTTGTGGCGCACTCTAGAGGGGTTGGCTATACGTCTGCAGGATGAGGTCACTGCCTACCTATGCTTAGCACACAACTGACTTGTGTCGTCCACTAGGCAGCGACTTTACGTTACACAGGCTACAGCAGGCTGAACTATTCAAGGCGAGAAGCCTTAGTGCAGGGTCTAAATAGCCTCTCGTGACAGTGGGCAACCTCCGTGTTACGATTGAGACACTCTCTTTGATTTCAAGTAGGTATATTTGTATTCAGGCACGAGGCGTGCGATAATTTGCGTTTACTTTTCTTTGATCTATGCCGTTTCTGAATGGGCCTCGTGTAATGTCTATTTGTTTCCGTCGGTCAAAATATTGTGATTATTTGTTCGAACTCCGAGATGAAGATAGAAAGTACTCCGAAGACTAGTTTTAATTTGATTGGCTGCTTCAGCCTTTAGTCAAATTTCCATTTTTTTTCAAAGGTCAAGGTCGCTGAGCATGAGGTTCATTACATTGTATACAGACGTTTTGTGCTTTTTCTCTAAAATGGCTGAACCGATTTGTGATAATTTTTTTTTTTTGCAAATAGTTCAGATAGTGGCCCGTCATTCCTTGATGTCCCTTTGCTTCTTTAGGATAATGCCGAGCCACAACATCATCAACAACGTCAACATCGTCAACAACGTCAACATCGTCAACAACGTCAACGCTTTTTAAAAATGCTGATTTTCAGATATGTATGTGTGTGAGTGGTTTTCATATTGTTTTATCTCTTCTTTTTTTCCCCCGTGTACTTCTAAAGTGGAGTAATGAAGCACATAAATGAACAAGAGATGAACAAAGCCACAAGAACCGCTCTCTCTCTCTCTCTCTCTCTCTCTCTCTCTCTCTCTCTCTCTCTCTCTCTCTCTCTCTCTCTCTCTCTCTCTCTCATGCAGAGGTTAGGCCGACCTGTTCCGGCGCCTTCACTAGAATTGTAGACTGCTAATTTAGTACCAGTATCAACAGCCATGGCTGGCTCGCGTTCGGTGACTTCACCACATGCTGCGCAATACAATTGTCGCAGCTGTCTAGGCCACATCACACCCTGGAGTATCTGCGCCTTCCTGCAAGTAGTTCCTTCATCTTCTTGCCCAGTGCGGTTATAATGAATAGAATTCCCCTTGTAAAATAATACTTGCGATATTTTTCGGTGGTTTATTTATTTTTTTTAAATATTAATTTCAGCTAAATAATTTTTATATAGACGCATAATTATGTTTTAAATAATCATTTGTTTACAAACAATCAATGTAAGATTTCTCTGAATAATATATTTTCTCCGTAAATAACTTATTATTTACCTAAACAATACGTTGTTTACGTAAATAAATCATGATATAGATAAATAAGGCATTGTACCTATATAATAACGATTTTGCAATTTTCTTTATCACTACCACATAACTTCCCAGTAATACAACATTGTCTGTTACAATGGCTCCTAAGTATTTGAAGAGAGGAATTGGTTTGGACTTTGATGTCCATGTTAATGCCATTGGTGTTGCTGGTCATTATTTTGTGTCTTCTCTGCACTTATTTCCACTCCACAGGCTCTGGAGGTGGTGTCAAGCCTCTGTATCAGCTGTTCAAGTTCTTGTTCCTCTCCAGCCAATCCATCAATGTCATCCGCAAAACGGAGGTTGGAGATTGCTCTACCTTCTATGCTGACTGTGACTTCGTGATCTGCAAGGGCATCTGACATGATGCGCTCTAGGAAGATGTTGAAGAGTGTTGAAGAGAGTAGGCATCCTTGACGCACACCGATTGTTGTTCTGAACCAGTTTCCGATGGCGCTGTTGTGGAGAACTGCACTGATAGCCTTGTCTTACATGCTTTTGACGACTTTAATAATTTTAAGGCTGATGTTGTACACTCTCATGGTTGCTCACAGAGCTGCGTGCCAGACTCGGTCAAACGCTTTCTTGAAGTCTAAAAACACATGATATAGATGTTGTTGCTGCTGTAGGAATTTCTCGCAGATTGTCCTGAGGCTGAAAATCTGTTCAGTGGTACTTCGCCCTGCCCTGAATCCTGCTTGTGTCTTAAGCTATGATTTGTTCAGCTTGGGGTTTCAACCTTTGGAGTATTATTTTCAGGAGGACATTGCTGGGATATCTGAGGAGGCTGATGGTGCAGTAATTTTCACACTCCTCAAAGTTACCTTTTTTTGGAAGAATGGTGACAAGCGACTAGGTCCATGGGGTAGGCCACTCCCCACTCTGCCAGATCTTGTGACAAATAATGGTGAGGGCGTCAATAATCGATTCTCCTCCTGCTTGAATCAATTCCGCGGGTATTTTGTCCACTCACGCAGACTTCCCTTTCATCAGCTATTGCACTGCTGCCTCAACCTCTTCTCGGAGAATTGGTAGGATTTCTTTTTCTTCGCTGTTCTGGGGACATGCTAGAGCTAGAACGGCTATGTATGATGGGTCTCCCTTTAGTGTGTGGTTGTAAATGTCAGTACTCTGTTCATTTATCTAAGACTTCTTGTTCTTCTGTAAGGCATATGCCAGACTTGCTTTGGATCGTGGAGACTTTTGGCTGTTTAACACTTGTCAGCCGCTTCACAGTCTGGTAGGCCTTATTGCTGTTGTTCTTGTTCAGACTGTTCTCTATTTCCTGGCATTGATCTTCTATCCAGCTCTCCTTTATTGTGCGCATGCCTTTTCGGATGTCATTGTTGATGTTTCGGTAGGGACTTCAATAATAATTGGAGTGAATTAGTCTATCTTTCAAAAAGTTGGGTTCTTTCTCATTTTTGATACAAGGCAGACAATTTGTGGATAGCCTATTTGTTTTGCATGAAGATGATTGGCTTTTCCTCAGGATTTCACCCAACCATCTTCTAATGCTATTGGAAATAAGTCACTCGGTTTTCAGAAAGCCCAGCTGATATATTGATGATCTGAGACCCCAGCGAAATGGCCATCTGTACCTATGGCAACCTTCCACAATCTCAAACTACTGGCAGCAGAGAATGGTACGTGCATTAGATCTTTATTATTATTATTCGCTTATGTCCCGGAGGATACATATTATTATATTCAAGCTACTGCCCTAGTCCCACTTCTATCAGACACTACCTAAACTGTTTGTCTCTCAACTCCTGTTAGCAAAATCTGCGTCGAGATTTGAAACCAGGTCGCTTAATTGTACCCCTTGCTTTTCGGACAAGATATTATATATCCGCTGCTACTCTGTTCATGTGCACAATACAATACCATACAATACGAATAATTATTGTAACAATACTTCTGAGGATTCTCTGGCATTGGCATAAGTTGTGGGTTTTTTTGTTTTGGGGTGCCTTTCAGATTACTTAACCAGGGGAGCGCGAGACAACAACCAATGAGAAAGTCTGCTTTTGGTTCATTTGGCACGCAGACATGAGGGGGATTCCCCTTTTTCACACGCACCGAGTTGCTGTTTGTGCAGATGTCTGCAAATGTCATCTCGCCTCTTTTTACTTGTAGACTCGCGTGTCCTTCACCCCATCTTTTGAGCTATGAATAATAACTGTGTCAGTCATCTTCCTTTTCAGAATAAAAAGTTCTCGGAGTTTTATATGTTGGAGCTATAAGGTTATCAGCTTATTTTTCGGCTATGTATGCGTTTGTGGAAATACAGTTGTTTAAATCTGAATCTGTTCTTAGTTGCCGAGTTTTTTTTCTAGATGGTGATTAACTTTCTTATAAACATCCTATAAATATTCCTAGTAAATATATGCTCATGTAAATGTTCTTCAACCTTCTTTGGTTTTCCTCCGCTTGACACGCACGCGGAATCTACAGTGTTTATGTATTATATTTAGGAGGTTTACTAACCATATGTTTGCTATTCCTGGCCTAAACAATGTCGACCACAGCGATGTAACATATTTATTTATTTAATCGTTCTTATATTTTTCAGATCAAGAGCTGTTGAAAGCGCTGGCAGATGCAGGATCTGTCTTAAACTGCTCCAGGCACCCACGTAATATGCAAACGACTCTTACTAATTAATTGTGTTAGCACAAAACAAAACAAAAGCACCTTAACACAGAAATAAAGGAACTGTTATTTAGCTTAAAGAGTTGCTCAGGGCTCTCTCCTGTATTATCTAGCATCCGGGAAATTCACACAATGCAAAATCCAACGGGGCCAATTTTCTGGTCCTGATTTGGCTCAGAAGAGTCCGCTGGACCTAAAGCAATAACCATGTAATGTAATGTAAACGTGGCCAATTGCGCCAAAATTGGGCATGCAAGTCTGCTCGCTGGGTAAAGAAAATTACATTAGATCCATGTCAGCGGGCGAAGAAGAAGAAGTAGAAAAAGAAGAAGAATGAACACCCACCATTGAGGTTTAACGTCTGCACCCAACGTTGAGGTTTAACGTCTACATCCACCATTGAGGTGTAACGTCTAAATCCACCATTGGGGAAACGGCAGACGGGAATAACCATCCCATCGGAGATGGGGTAGGGACCTAAATCAACACTGAACCACCAGAGCAATCATATTGCTAAGATGGACAGTGAAAATGGCCACTTTTATCTTGCAACCTGGGTTATTCGTGAGCCAGGCCAACGCTCAAAATAGAAGTTAGTTAGTTAGTCAGACTGCAACGAGCCGAATCAGGACCACAACTTTTTTAAAAAGAAGACTCGCCCCCGATCCGTATAAAGGATCTGCTGAAACAACCCTAATGGTAACACTGAAGGCACTCCACCAGCCGGTCACTTTACAATAAGCGCATCCCATACAGGGGACGCTGAGGTTGTATTCTAATTTATCGAACCCAGTTTATAAAGACATATATAGAATATAAACATCATTATAAATATTAACCAAACACCTATACAATGCCTTGCTAAATAATAATACCATAGAAAGCCCTAGTGACCATTTGGCAGAAAGCGTCCAATATCCCCAAGCTGAACCAACAAATCCTATAAACAGATGAGGAGTTTTGGGAGAGGTTTCAAGAAAAAAGATAGGTGACTGGTCTAGCGAAGAAGAAAGTAAATTTATAGAACAGGTTAGAAACAAGAAAGAACATATGAGAATCACAGAAACAGTGGTAATTTAAAGCACTAAATTTCCACAAAGTGGGGATACTATTTATACAGAAAATCCAGGCACCCCAACTGGGGAGAAGAAGAAGAACAAGAATAGGAAGAAAATTTAATATTAATTTGTATGACCAGAATTAAAGGGTTTTAGCATTCATTTGCTAATTATACAACCAGTCGTTCTTTCAGTCACTCACTTATTTAGTTTAATCACATACTCCAACTCGTGCATAGACAGACACAGATTTAAGATTAAAGGTTACATTTTTTTATAACTGCAACTTCGCAACATGAAGAAGAAGAAGGTTGTTTGCGAGTGAAAGCACCAGGATTTGGAAACGTGTTGGCCCGAGTTATTTTAGACGTCGTTAACAAAAACACGACTGTCTTTGACACGTGTTGAAACACGCGAGATGTTATCACTGCAAAGCAGGGCCGTCTTACAAGCGGGGCTTAAGTAAAGGGCCGCAACTCCAATGCGTTGTTTCCTATCCTATCCTATCCTATTCTATCCCGTAACTCAAAGGTCGTAGGGGCACCACAGATGATCGTTTAACCAGCGTACTCGATCTTTCCTTGTCCTCAGCAACCCTCATGGCTTCGTTCAGTCTCAAACCAGTCCATTCTCGAATGTTGTCCTGTCTCCCTCTTCTTCTGCCTCCTTGTACCATGCCTTACAGAATGGTTTTTGTAAGGCCTGCTGCTCTGGTGACATGGCCACATCATAGGAGTTTGCGTTTCTTCACCACTGTGAGCATGTCATCGTGTTGTCCAATGGCTTGGGTTTGTGTTTGGCGAAAACGGGGTTACCCTAAAATTCTCCATTTGTTATAATACTAAACATCGATCACATGGGTTACCCTAAAATTCTCATTTGTTATAATACTAAACACCGATCACGTGGGTTACCCTAAAATTGTCATTTGTTATGATACTAAACATCGATCACGTGGGTTACCTTAAAATTGTCATTTGTTATGATACTAAACACTGATCACGTGGGTTACCCTAAAATTGTCATTTGTTATGATACTAAACACCGATCACGTGGGTTACCCTAAAATTGTCATTTGTTATGATACTACTGATAACGTGGGTTACCCTAAAATTGTCATTAGTTATGATACTAAACACCGACCACGTGGGCGTTTGTGGCTCAATCAAACTGCAACAGTTTGAAGTTTCAATTTTCGTGTTGACGGGGAGTAATCTCCACTTTGTTAGTGTACACCAATACCATAGCTGTGTGACATTTGACCCTATTTCTCAATGACCCACGCAGCTTCAAGGGTGCGTCTGGGGTAGGGTTGAGTCTGTTGTATCAACCTCAAACCAAAAACCGATCAACTTCTTTTTTTAAAATGGGATTTGCCTCTTACCGGCTTCGGTAGATGGTTTATTTATTTATTTATTTATTTATTAGCTGCCTAGCGGTTGCTATTAATTAGCTACCAAAACTGCGGAATTTAAAATATAATTATACTTTTGAAAGAGTTATTTCTGTTGTAAGCTTTGTTTTCAGTGGGACAGTACTCACTGTGAATGGTAAAATGATCTGTGGATGGGCGTGGTCAAAGATGTTTAAAGTGTGTATAGTTAGTTAGTCATTGTTTATAGGGTCCAGCAGACTGCAAAGGGCCGAATCAAAACTGCAACTTGGTTGAAAGAGGGTTCACCCCTGATCCGTTTAAAAAGATCTGCTTTAAAAAAAACTGTACTGGTAACACTGAAGGCACTCCACCAGACGGTCACTTTACAATACAGGCATCCCATGCAGGGGACACTGAGTGTCATGACCAGGGGGAGAAAACTAGATTGTAAAGGTAGAGAAAAAGTGAGAAAGAAATAGAAATAAACCACTGCCCATTCTTTTCAACAAAAGACGTGACCGCTCCACAGCCAAGAACTCCAAACAATATTGGATGATTATGTACATTTATTACATATTTTACAAAGTTCAATAGGATGGAGGCGACTGAAGATGGAGATGAAGGTTAGATGAAGGTGAGTGAAGGTGAGCATGACTGATGGAGCGATGTACAGACAATAAAATAAACGTAAAAGAGTTTCCATTTCTGTCCTTAAATAACTTGTATAACGTTTCTTTAACTAAATAAAATAATGTTACCTAAAAGAAGTCTTAACCAGTTAATGTTTCCCTCAATAACGTTTCACCCTCAGCTGCACTGTCTTCTCCTATCCTATCCCGTAACTCGAAAAGTCGTTGGGGCACCACAGACGATCGTTTAACAAGCGTCCACCATTTTCCGTTTTCAGCACCCTCTTGGCTTCGCTCAGTGTCAAGCCAGTCCACTCTCGAATGTTGTCCTACCACCTCTTTTTCTGTCTTCCTCTTCTTCTGCCTCCTTGCACCGTGCCTTGCTGAGTGGTCTTTGCAATGCCTGATGCTCTGTTGACGTGGCCATACCATCGGAGTTTCCGTTTCTTTAGCACTGTGAGCATATCATCGTGTTGTCCAATGACTTGTGTGATGGTCTGTCAGACTTCATCGTTAGTGATGTGCTGGATGTAGGAAATTCACAGATGTCTTCTGTAGCACCTCATCTCCATGCTTTGTATTCTTCGTTGTAGGTCTGCTGTGAGGGTTCATGTTTCGCAAGCGTATAGGAAGATGTCTTTCCAAATGGGCTTCAACCTTGTCAGGGCAGCAGTTGATTCTGTGATCCTGGATAGGACTTCCTTTTGGGACCCATTGTCTGATACAATGGCTCCTAAACGTTTGAAGCTATGCACAGTATTGAGGGATTGGTTTTTGGACTTTGATGTCCGTGATGATGCCATTGGTGTTGTTAGTTATCATGTTGGTCTTTTCTGCACTTATTTTCATTCCAAAGGCTCTGGAGGTGGTGTCAAGCCTCTGTACCAACTGTTCAAGTTCTTGTTCATCTTCAGCCAATACATCAATGTCATCCGCAAAACCGAGGTTGGAGATTGCTCTACCCCCTATGCTGACTGTATCTTCGTGATCTGCAAGGGTATCTGGCATGATGTGCTCCAAGAAAATGTTAAAAAGTGTTCGAGAGAATATCAGACGATGGGTCCTGTCAGGAAGTCCTCTCCAGGATCGCACAAACAACTGCTGCCCTGACTTAGTTGAAGCCCATTTGAAAAGACAGGAACATCAGTGTACACACCAAGGTAAGGCTGCTGCGCTCCCTTGTCATCTCCATCTTCCTATACGCTTGCGAAACATGGACCCTTACAGCAAACCTACAACGAAGAATACAAAACATAGAGATGACGTGCTACAGAAGACTTCTGGGAATTTCATATACCCAGCACATCATCAACGACAAAGTCCGACAAACCTTCACACAAGTCATTGGACAACACGATGACATGCTCACAGTGGTGAAGAAACGGAAACTCCGAAGGTATGGTCACGTCACCAGAGCATTAGGCCGTACAAATACCATCCTGCAATGCACGATGCAAGAAGGCAGAAGAAGAGGGGAACACAAAAATAGGTGGGAGAATGGACTGGCTTGAAACTGAGCGATGCAAAGAGTGTTGCTGAGGACAAGGAAAGATGGAGTACGCTGGTAGATCATTAGTAGTGCCCCAATGACCTTCAAGTTATGGAA
>CM072511.1:166277792-166284382 GCA_036898135.1 Oncomelania hupensis
AATAATAAGAAGAAGAAGAAGAAGAAGAAGAAGAAGAAGAAGTTGTTTAATGTATTTAAAGTCTTTCCACCAAAGTGATACAATAATAATTTATTTAAAGTCTTTCCACCAAAGTGATACAATAATAATAATAATAATAATAATAATAATAATAATAATAATAATAATAATAATAATAATAATAATAATAATAATCGTCATTTACCTCAAAGATGCTGAAAAAGCGCTATATAAGAATGATAAATAATAATAATAATAATAATAATAATAATAATAATAATAATAATAATAATAATAATAATAATAATAATAATAATAATAATAATAATGCATTCTCTCCTATTTTCTTTCCCATATCAATCCCTGCCCTCCTCACGCCTCAATCTCCTGTTACCCCCACCCCCTCCCTCCTTTCTTCTTTCGTTTACTCACACTCACCAATCGGCCTACACATGTTAGACATGTAACAGCTCAACTTCAAAGAACGCCGGCCAATTATGACGTGTAACATCCGCTAAAACGTCATATGCCGCTTGCATTTTGCGTTTATGTAAGAGGTTTATTTTCAATGTAAAACATTTATTTCCTTGTGCGCTGGGCTCATTGTTGATAGAAGCGGGGACTGTCCAGCCTGTAGACTAAACAAGCACAGTGTCAATGATTAGCGCATGATGACAAGACCGGAAATTGGGCGAGAATACCTCTGCTTATTTCGTTTAATTACACTCCTCTCATTCCAGCTCTATGTAGAAGAGTTCATTTTATATTGTGTCACTCTTTATTTAGATAGACGTCAAAGAAGCAACAGCCTAGCGTTGTTGCACAGCATTAGTGTTAGTTACCAGTTTTTAGGAGTATTTCTATTTTGTGAAAAGACATTTTATATTGTGCTGAACCATTTTGTGACCTACCTCACACTGAAGTGGTATGTACATATTTTGTTGGATGATGATGATAGGGATAGAGATAAAGATATTTATAATTTATTTTATTTGTCGTTTATTCTCGTTAATATTATTCTAATCCTGTTTATTCCTAAAATGTATATTTACAGCAGTTATAGCAACAGCTTGATCTAAGTACAATTAGGTAGCAACTCAACAACAAAAGAAAGTGTAACACATGTATGTCAGGGCGTTTTGCCCATAAACTGTTGTTTTGAAAGAATAACTGTTCTTTGCTATGAATCTGAGGTAAGATACAAAAACTTCTCTCTATCCCCCCCCCCCCCCCCCCCCCAAAAAAAAAAAAAAAAAAGTGCACCCTCCCGCGTGAACCTGCTGATCCGCCCTTGTTTCTGGTGGGGCAACTCTCACTGTGAATGTGAAAAGTATATGTGACGCTGACATGTGGCCCTGTAAGAAGCTGGGGTGTTTTCAATCTGGGGTTTTGGGGAAAGTCAATGCCTTCTGCACTGGAATGTGTGTGAAGGCAGGAAGTGGCTGCATAAACAACGTCAAGGACTTTGTGTGTAAGGCTTGTGGGGTTGCTAGTTTGGTAGCTGGTGCGATGACGTTTTTCTAGTTCATCAATCTTATATAGCGCTTTTCCAGCTCAAGAGCTGCTCAAGGCGCTGGTCGATGCAATATCTAACTCAAGCCGCCCCAAGGCGCCCACCTGCAATCTTTGAGCGCATTATCTAACGCTCAGACAACTGAGCACTATCCCGGACGACCGGGGATGGGGAGAAGGGACCTAGTGCGTGCTGGGTGTATTTGTGTGGCCGGAACTCACCCATCTAGGACATGAGTGTCAGGATCTTTTAAAGTCCTTGCGATGGAATGAGAGGCATGCACAGACTAGACCTCGGTTTATACTCTCATCCCAGCTTATACTCTTTCCGTGGTAAAAAATAGTTTAGGTATTTATGTGTGCGTGTGTGTGTGTGTAGGTGTGTGTGGGGGTGACTTAGCGTGTGTGTAAGTATAGCTGTGGGTGTGTTTATAATCAGAAACAGGGTCCTTCTGAGCATGCATGCGTGTGTGACGTCAACAAGATGGTGGATGCAGTACCCAGGTACATCCTTCTAAACAGTACCGTCGTCTTCTTCAGACTCATACACGTCGGGCCTGCCGAGGTTGTTGCAGAGTGCAGTAGGGGAAAGCTCCAGATAACCATGCATGCTAATTTCGCTCTCCAGCATGCCTTCAAGGCACCGTTACGCAAAGTCAGGCAAGTTACACATCTCTCAGGAATGTAAACAATATGGCGGCGCCCATACGAAATCAAGGTACGTGGGGGTAATACAAGCGCTGATCTCCTTGTGGACGGATGGAATCGATATATGAAACAGTGTGGTGGCAGTGAATGGAAAAACTTCGAATGTTTCGAACGTGCCTTCCGCTTGCGAAACATGGACCCTCACAGCAGACCTACAACGAAGAATACAAAGCATGGAGATGAGGTGATACAGAAGACTTCTGGGCATTTCCTATACCCAGCACATCACTAACAACGTAATCTGACAGACCATCGCACAAGCCATTGGACAACATGATGATATGATCACAGTGTTATATAATACGTTTCTTTAGTTCTTGTCCATGTACTTTAAATTTTTATGTCGAATTCTCAGGGGACAATGTATTGAATTTCTCAGTTATGAGTCACTAAAAGAATATTCGTATTGTATCCATCTATTGATTCAGGGCATTTTATAGTCTTCAATTGTCTTTATCTTTTTTATAAGTTATCTTATCCTGATCTTCGTTTCATGGCCTATGGCCAATTTTTATGTTTTTACTCTTCTTATTCCGAACTGAAGCATGCTTGTCAATAATAGGCTATATGACATATGGAAACCAGTTTAATAAGCATCGTTAACGTCAGACCAAGTTATGTACAGTTTGTAATATCAATAAGGTTGGCATATCATCAAAAAGACCACAGCATTCATAATTCTTGGAGTAAACGTATTCCACCAGTGGTGCGTTTTACCCTAAACATTTGTTGGGAGTTTAAACGTCGATGTGCAATTACATCGAATTAGAAAAATGTTTATCCTAGGATATATGTGGTTTCATCAGATTGATATTAAAATCCCTAAAAATCTCATGTATGAAAACTTGGGTTATTACATGTCACTGGCATCATATGCACAACAATCGTCAAACTATGGAATACGTGAACAGGATATTTCGATTACACAGAACTCTCAGATCAGCGAAGTTCCAGAGAAAGAGATTAGAGAGAAAAAAAGGTAGAGAAAGAAGGGAGAGCAGGGAGATTGAAAATAAATACCTATAACTATCTATTAACCACGGAAAGGTATAAGCTGGACAAGAGCATAAAATATACAATGCAAGCCTCTCATTCAATGGCACAACCATTCAATAGCACCTGACACTCAATGTCCCCGGATGGGTGATTCCTCCACACTGTCCCTCATGCTAGTCACACAAGTTTTTCTTTCCCCGGTCGTCCGGGTTAGATGCTACAATTGTCTAGCGTATTAATATGCGCTCAATGATTGCATTTAAAAAACAGCTTGAGTTAGCATATTGCAAGAAACCAGCGCCTTGAGCAGCTTCTTGAGCTGGACAGATAAGATTGATGAACTAGAGAACGTCATCGCACCAGCAGAACTAGACAGGACCCCACAAGCCTTACAGAGCAGAAAGACAGACGGTGTTTATGCAGCACACAGACACTGACACAGACATTCCAGTGCAGAAAGCATTGTCTTTCCCAAAAACCAACTGAAACAACCCTATCTTCCAGGGCCACAGTCAGACGAGATATACTTATTCATATTGACAGTGAGAGTTCATACCACTCACCAGAAACAAGGGAGGTCCGGGATCAGCAGGTTCACGCAAATATGGGTTGCTATGACGTGAGACAGTGTTGATGAAATTATTGTTCTGATTGGTTGAGGTGTGTCAGGCGGTTGAGGGGTATTCTCGCTCTTTCTGGAGTTTAGAGAGTATATAGATATATATATATATATATATATATATATATATTATATATATTATATATATGCATTTATATATATATATATATAGATAGATAGATAGATAGATTGATAGATAGATAGATAGATAGATAGATAGATTGTTGTTGAGTTGCTACCTAATTGTACTTAGATCAAGCTGTTGCTATAACTGCTGTAAATATACATTTTAGGAATAAACAGGATTAGAATAATTTTAACAAGAATAAACGACAAATAAAATAAATTATAAATATCTTTATCTCTATCCCTATCATCATCAAAACAAAATATGTACATACCACTTCAGTGTGAGGTAGGTCACAAAATGGTTCAGCACAATATAAAATGTCTTTTCACAAAATAGAAATACTCCTAAAAACTGGTAACTAACACTAATGCTGTGCAACAACGCTAGGCTGTTGCTTCTTTGACGTCTATCTAAATAAAGAGTGACACAATATAAAATGAACTCTTCTACATAGAGCTGGAATGAGAGGAGTGTAATTAAACGAAATAAGCAGAGGTATTCTCGCCCAATTTCCGGTCTTGTCATCATGCGCTAATCATTGACACTGTGCTTGTTTAGTCTACAGGCTGGACAGTCCCGCTTCTATCAACAATGAGCCCAGCGCACAAGGAAATAAATGTTTTACATTGAAAATAAACCTCTTACATAAACGCAAAATGCAAGCGGCATATGACGTTTTAGCGGATGTTACACGTCATAATTGGCCGGCGTTCTTTGAAGTTGAGCTGTTACATGTCTAACATGTGTAGGCCGATTGGTGAGTGTGAGTAAACGAAAGAAGAAAGGAGGGAGGGGGTGGGGGGTAACAGGAGATTGAGGCGTGAAGAGGGCAGGGATTGATATGGGAAAAAAATAGGGAGAGAATGCATTATGTATTATTATTATTATTATTATTATTATTATTATTATTATTATTATTATTATTATTATTATTTATCATTCTTATATAGCGCTTTTTCAGCATCTTTGAGGTAAATGACGATTATTATTATTATTATTATTATTATTATTATTATTATTATTATTATTATTATTTTTATTGTATCACTTTGGTGGAAAGACTTTAAATAAATTATTATTGTATCACTTTGGTGGAAAGACTTTAATTCTTCTTCTTCTTCTTCTTCTTCTTCTTATTTATTATTATTTCTTATTATTATTATTATTATTATTATTATTATTATATTATTACTGTCCTTTATTATTATTATTATTATTATTATTATTATTATTATTATTATTATTATTATTATTATTATTATTATTGTCCTCTATTCTTCTTCTTCTTCTTCTTCTTCTTCTTATTATTATTATTATTATTATTATTATTATATTATTATTATTATTATTATTATTATTATTATTATTATTATTATTATTATTATTATTATTATTATTATCATTATGCTGCTGTTGCTGCTGCTGCTGCTGATGATGATGATTAGCATGATTATTAGCATGATGATTATTATGAATATTATGGATATTCTGAATATTCTTCTTCCTCTTCTTTTTCTCCTTCCTCTTCTTTCTTCTTTTCTTCTTTTCCTTCTTCTTCTTCTTTTTTTTTTTGGTCGTCCGTGGGGGGGTGCACGTGCACCCGGTGCACCCCCCCCCCCAGATCCGCCCCTGAGAAAAATAAGAGTAAGCCAACAAGGAATCTTTTTAAAAGTACGGTTTTAATATATCAATAGATTCATTAATTTATTTTAATAACAGAAAGGTTGATCTTTTAAAAAAAAAAGTAATCAGCGACAGTGCCTATAGTGGCCACAGTCGTTTGTTTGCATAATAAGGACGAGACGCCTACAGTTCACAGCTTATCGGCCGATTTGTACCGATTTGTACCGATTATGTCAACGTTTAACGTGGCTGCAGTGCTCTCCCCCTTCTCACCCCCCCTACACACACACAACCGTGTAGAAACGCCGTGGTGATTGCTTTCATGAAACTCTACATACGTTACTTTGACATTTTTACAAATGTATCCATTTTTTTAAGCTAACCCTAACCCTAACTCCCCCATAACCCTTAACCCAAAACCTAAGCCTTACGCAGCCCTTACCCTAACGGAACACTGTTTTGACGTCAAATTAACGGGGTCCGTCAAAAGAAAGTACGTAGAGGTTCAAGTGTATGTCAGAATAACGGCGTTTCTACCTAGCCACACACACACACACCACACACACACACGAAGTTGTTTTCACGGCGTTGCTATGACTTTCCTGAAACGACACATACATTGTGTTGACAATGGGTCATATTTCGTCCACCTTCTCCCCCTTTAATCCTCTCCCTCCTTTTAAAGTACTTTAAAGTATTCTAACGCTAACCCTAGCCCTTAACCTAACCTTTACCCTAACACAGCCCTAACTCTAACGGATCATTGGTTGAATTCAAAACAACGAGGGCTGCCAAAACAAGTTATGTAGATGTTCACTAGTTTGTCCAAATAACGCCACGTAAACAAGTCCACACACAAACACACACACACACACAACAACCACACACACACTCACACACACACACACAAAACTCTTGATACCCTTTCCTGTTAAGTACATCAACATATAAACAAACGATAAGAATGCAGGGAAATCCTCACCATCTCTCTCTCCTCCCCCC
>CM072511.1:166284882-166294882 GCA_036898135.1 Oncomelania hupensis
TTTGCAACAAAACAGTTGAAGAAGTTCAGTGCCATAAACTTCTTGGCGTAACATTGGACAATAATTTGTCTTGGTTGCAACATATTTTAAATATAGTAGATCTATTTCCAGAAGGACTTATCAATTATCAAGGATTAAACATTACTTAAATCTGCAGTCTCGTAAACTATTCTATTTGGGATATATTCAACCATTTATTGATTATTCTTCAACTATTTGGGATTCTGCTAGTAGCAATGCCATGAAGCCTTTATTTCGGATTCACAAACGTGCAATTAAAATGGTTATTCTTAAAAACAAAATCTCTCTGAATGATTACAAACAGATCAACATACTACCTCTTGCCAACAGATTAAAATTTAATAAGGAATGTTCATGCACAAGATCCTTTCTGGTAAAACACCCTCCTATCTTTCTTCTCTATTTTCTAGGAAAACTGCCAGATTTTCTACCAAACTAAATATCCCATTTCCAAGAATTGATCTTTTTAAAACCAGTCTGTCATATTCAGGCTCCACTTTATGGAATAACTTTCCAGAAGTTCTCCGCAGTGCAGTCACTAAATACACATCCTTTAGACACAATCTTTTACAGCACGTTGAACTTAGTTAATTAGCTAATTTGCAAGAGTTCTTACTCTCATAACTTTCATTAGATTGTTTTACATAAGTTGTGTGTATGTTTGTGTTTGTGTGGAACGGAAGAGAGGAGTGGATGCGCACGTGCGCATATTTTAATTATATTGTTACATTCTGTTATTATTGTTATGAAGTTATTTTGTTATACTAATTGCTATTGTTACAAGCCCCAAGGGCAGGATGTAAAAAAGCACACCCAGTGCTTAATCTTTTACCCTTGTTAAATAAAATTGTTATCTTATCTTATCTTATCTTATCCTCTCTCTCTCTCTCTCTCTCTCTCTTTGTCTCTCTCATCTTCCTCCCTCTCTCCATGGAGCTAAAGACATTCTTAAAAGTCACAAAGACTGAATGATCACGATGTAAACTAGTATCAAGTATTAAAAATCAACATCGTGGCGCTTCAAAAATGTCAGACCTCACTCCAAACATAGGAACCAGGATGTATGCATTTAAGTCCAGGCGCAGCCTCGACAGATTCTTGCTACTCAGTTAGTTTTCGTCTAGACTAACTCTTAAGTGACTATTTCCGCCGAGAATGGCGTTGACTTCGGCTTGGTTTTGCTCTTCATTGAAGGAAAATCGCGTTATATAAAAGCGATTGTATTATGCTGTGAGCCTCGTTTGGGTTAATCCCTCTGCTGTGTGATGACAAAATAAAGCTAGTCAATTGAGACCACGAACGGACGCATTGAGATCACGATCCGACGAATCTTCAGTGAGAATATTGAATGCAGGCTGTGCTTAATTCGCGAGGTTCACATAAGCTAAGTCATCAAAACCAAAACAGACAAAGGTCAACGAGACAAAATATGGACTTACTTAGTTTTGCTATCATACAGCATCTATACGTATTGTATTGTATTGTATTGTATTGTATTGTATTGTATTGTATTGTATTGTAATGTTACGTGTGGTGTCGTGTTGTATCGTGTCGTGCTGTGTTGTGTAGTGTTGTATTGAATTATATTGTTTTGTATTGTATTGTATTGTATCAATGACTGGGCCCTGTTTCTTTTGGGTGTTGTTGACGATCGGTTGGCAAATCTGAAGAGGAGGAGGAGGAAGCTAGGGAATGCTATTTTTAAATCTCATACTTAACGTCAAGCTTATCATTGCAAGCGTTGGGGATTTTTGGGACGAGGGCCTACCACAAATACAGAAGTAAGTAATGCTAATAGTTACCTACATCATTCTAATTTAAAAAAACATATATTGAAAACCCATGACTCCATACAAATGACTCCCCATCACTCCTACCAAACAGTAGGTTAGTTCATTAGTAAAAGACAAGACAATTATAGTCAAAGTCAGTCATTTGGAATTTAAATAAGCGCATCATTATAACACAATTTCACGGAAATCTATAATAATAATAATAATAATAATAATAATATAATAATAATAATAATAATAATAATAATAATAATAATAATAATAATAATAATAATAATAATAATAATAATGAGGGCTGCTGAGGACAGAGAAAGATGGAGTATGCTGGTTAAACGATCATCTGTGGTGCCCCTACGACCTTCGGGTTATGGATAGGATAGGATAGGATAGGATAGGATAGGATAATAATAATAAAAAGAAGAGAAAGAAGAAGAATTGATTAACGCGCCTTATTTCTTAATCAGATTGGAAGAGCGGCCGGAGATACGTAACCTTAACCAACCTACAGCTAGGCTTGCATGTTACAGACACTGCTACAAACACAACGAACACCCATTGATTCCGCAATGGTATGGTACAAAGGCAAGCAGATATTATAAGATACAAATTAAATTGAATTTTACATTGGATGTAGTCTATTTGGTTGTGATGCTCCCCGCCAGGACTGTGCCATGTCCATCGTCTGGAGTTTTTGTGGAGACCAAGCGTGTTTGCCAGTACCAGATTGTTGTATCTGGCAAACTCCAAGAGTCTCAGACCCCTGTCATTTGTCTCGTTGTTGCAGTGGGGTCCGCATGTGTCTCCCCAGTTGTGGTGCGCATCTTGGCCAACCTTGGCATTCCAGTCGCCTTGCACTATGACTATGTCCTTCTTCGGCACTTGGTCAAGGACCGCCTGTAGATTTTCATAAAAATCCTCCACTTTGCTGTCGTCATAGTCTGATGTTGGGGCGTAGGCCTGGATGATGGTGATGTTGAAAGGGGCTGCTCTCAGGCGGATGGTAATGAGTCTACTGGAGACTGGGCGGCAACCCATGACAGTGGCTAGAATGTTCTTGTGGACCAAGAATCCAACGCCGTGTTCGTGCCTGTCATCCCTACCGCTGAAATAGAGCTTGTGGCCTTTGTCGGTCGTTGTTTCACCTAGGCCTTTCCAGCGCAGTTCGCTGATACCTAGAACATTCCATCGATAGTGGTCCAACTCGTGGGCCAGTTCTTCTAATTTTCCTTCCGCAGTTAGGGTCCTGACATTCCAGGTTCCTATGACGATGTTGTTTCTCGTGCGGATCTTGCTAAATTGTCCATCAGTAGCATACTTAACACCTCCGTCCTGGTGGCCAACGGAAGGCGCGGTCCTTGTGCCGTGTGACGACCCGGGCGACGACCGATCCGGTATGGAATTAGTGGGTTGTGTCATCATGTAGTGTGTCTTGGGCAAAAAAGACCTGGCGGTGCCCAATCCTCTCCAGGCTGTTGGCCACAGCCGAAATCCACGAATACAGTGTGGCTCGCCTTGGCCCTGAGCACATGGTCGTTGAACCTGTAGTAACGTGAGGTTCCTCCGCCCTGGCCGGTGACTTCTGTGTAGAAGACTTTCGCCCAGTGATGCCGTGCTAACATCACCCCTGTTAGTCGCCTCTTACGACACGCCGGGAAACGTTGGGTCTATTCTATTTAATGCCCGAACCCACCAAATAGACTACATCATGGTCAAGAAACGCTTCAGATCAAGCATCAACATTGGCAGGACACGTACTTTTCCAGGAGCAGACATCGGAAGTGACCACGATCTCGTGATGATGTCTTTCCGGCTCCACTTGAAAAGAGTAAATACAGCAAAGTGCACTAGACTGAAGTTCGACCTGGACAAACTGCAAGACCCGGAGGTGGCAGAACTATTTCAGGCCACAATTGGAGGGAAATTTGCACCACTGCTCATTTTGGGGGCTGGTGAAGTAGATGTCAACACCATGACCACCACCTTCAACTCAGCTGTGACAGATGCTGCCACTGAGATCCTTGGCAAGCACCGACCAAAGAAGAAGCTGTGGATCACACCTGAACTTTTGGATCTGTGTGATAAACGAAGAGAGATGAAAAAGAAAAAGAACACCTCACAGGGAGCTGATGTCTACCGAAAAATCAACAATGACATCCGAAAAGGCATGCTCACAGCAAAGGAGAACTGGATAGAAGATCAATGCCAGGAAATAGAGAACAGTCTGAACAAGAACAACAGCAAGAAGGCCTACCAGACTGTGAAGCGGCTGACAAGTGTCAAACAGCCCAAAGTCTCCACTATCCAAAGCAAGTCTGGCATATGCCTTACAGAAGAACAAGAAGTCTTGGACAGATGGACAGAGTACTGCTCTGACCTTTACAGCCATACACCAAATGGAGACCCATCAGTTCTAGCATGTCCCGAGAACAGAGAAGAAGAAGAAATCCTCCCAATTCTCCGGGAAGAAGTTGAGGCAGCAGTGCAAGCGCTAAAGAAAGGGAAGTCAGCGGGAGTGGACAACATACCCGCGGAACTGCTACAAGCAGGAGGAGAAGCGATGATTGATGCCCTCACCATTATCTGTAACAAGATCTGGCAGAGTGGGGAGTGGCCTATACCATGGACCCAGTCGCTTGTCATCACTCTTCCCAAAAAAGGTAACCTTCAGGAGTGTGAAAATTACCGGACCATCAGCCTCATCAGCCATCCCAGCAAGGTCCTCCTGAAAATAATACTCAACAGGTTGAAACCCCAAGCTGAACAAATCATAGCTGAAGAACAAGCAGGATTCAGGGCAGGGCGAAGTACCACTGAGCAGATTTTCAACCTCAGAATAATCTGTGAGAAATACCTACAGCACCAACAACATCTATATCATGTGTTCATAGACTTCAAGAAGGCGTTTGACCGAGTCTGGCATGCAGCTCTATGGGCAACAATGAAAGTGTACAACATCAGCCCTAAAATTATTGAAGTCATCAAAAGCCTGTATGACAAGGCTACCAGTGCAGTCCTCCACAACAGAGCCATCGGGAATTGGTTCAGAACAACAATCGGCGTGCGTCAAGGATGCCTACTCTCTCCAACACTCTTCAACATCTTCCTAGAGCGCATCATGTCGGATGCTCTTGCAGACCATGAAGGCACAGTCAGCATAGGGGGTAGAGCAATCTCCAATCTTCGTTTTGCAGATGACATTGATGGATTGGCTGGAGAGGAACAAGAACTTGAACAGCTGGTACAGAGGCTTGACACCACCTCCAAAGCCTATGGAATGGAAATAAGTGCAGAGAAGACCAAAATGATGACCAACAACACCAATGGCATCAATACGGACATCAAAGTCCAAGGCCAATCCCTCGACACAGTGCATAGCTTCAAATATTTAGGAGCCATTGTATCAGACAATGGGTCCCGACAGGAAGTCCTCTCCAGGATCGCACAAACAACTGCTGCCCTGACAAGGTTGAAGCCCATTTGGAAAGACAGGACCATCAGTCTACATTCCAAAGTAAGACTGCTGCGCTCCCTTGTCATCTCCATCTTCCTATATGCTTGCGAAGCATGGACCCTCACAGCAGATCTCCAACGAAGAATACAAAGCATGGAGATGAGGTGCTACAGAAGACTTCTGGGCATTTCCTATACCCAACACATCACCAACGACGAAGTCCGACAGACCATCACACAAGCCATTGGACAACACGATGACCTGCTAACAGTGGTGAAGAAACGGAAACTTCGGTGGTATGGCCACGTCACCAGATCATCAGGCCTTGCAAAGACTATTCTGCAAGGCACAGTGCAAGGAGGTAGAAGAAGAGAGGGAGACCGAAAAAGAGGTGGGAGGACAACATTCGAGAATGGACTGGTTTGACACTGAGCGAAGCCATCAGGGCTGCTGAGGACAGAGAAAGATGGAGTATGCTGGTTAAACGATCATCTGTGGTGCCCCTACGACCTTCGGGTTACGGGACAGGATAGGATAGGATAGGATTACATTGGAAACTTTAGGCAGACTGCACCCAGTACCACTATAGAACCTGTGATTTTAAAACACCAAGTAAAAAGTTTTCTACAATACTAGAAAGGACTCGATCATTATTCAGACAAAAATTTCATTGTTCTTAAAAACTAGGGTCTCTGAGAAATAAAACCTAAGATCCTGTTTACTTGGTAAGCGTTATGCAATGATGGTTTTCATTACAACACACCACAAATATAGCTGAAGTTAACTATGTCAAGTATAGCGCCATACAAAAGCTATTGTTATTATTATTATTATTATTATTATTATTATTATTATTATTATTATTATTTTGATTGTTATTGTTGTTATTGTTGTTATTTTGATTGTTTATTATTATTATTATTATTATTATTATTATTATTATTATTATTATTATTTATTATTATTATTATTATTATTATTATTATTATTATTATTATTATTATTATTATTATTATTATTATTATTATATAAAGAACTATTGATCAATTCATGTGTTAATCGAAAGCCCCCACGAACGGTATCAAAAATACCTTAAATATTTATTAATAGACAATAATATTCAAAACCCCTTGCTCTTTTGAATGTATTTGAAAGAAGATTAAGGAGGAGACAATCTCTTTGACAACTTTTGGTGAAATCATAACAGTATTAATATTTGAAATAATTACCAGTATATCGTGTAAAAACCCCACGAAAATATCTACGCCAACATAAAAATTGATTTTAAAGACAATTGTTCCAACAAGCTGGTTTTACCCAACTCACCTCAACATGCCCTGACATTCTGGTTGAGGAAAACTCCACTACACTAATGAAGGGCCAGCCAATGCGCTATTATGTCAACACCTCGCGAAATTTACGTACAATAACGTATTTTCAATATTTGTGTACACAAAAAGCCAGTTACCATTCGAAAATTTCTTCAAGCCATTAACAAATATTCGTTCTTCCTCGGACACCTTCATGCTACAAATACCCCGCTACAAACTCTCCTCTGCAGGCTGTCGAACCTTCTCATCGCTTGGCCCTTCACCTTGGAACACTCTCTCTCTCCCTCTTCTCCTCTCTCTCTCCCCTCTCTCTCTCTCTCTCTCTCTCTCTCTCTCTCTCTCTCTCTCAGGCTGTCGAACCTTCTCATCGCTTGGCCCTTCACCTTGGAACTCTCTCTCTCTCTCTCTCCATCTCTCTCTCTCTCTCTCTGTCTCTGTCTCTGTCTCTCTCTCTTAAAAAACTCGTCTCTTCCTTAGAGCTGCATGCATGTGAAAATGGATTTGGTATTGTCTGGATTTCTGAAAATGTTGACCTTGAAGTATGTTTTATATCAGAATTTTCTGACAGATTCCTATCCTATCCTATCCCTGTACCGTAACCCGGAGGTCGTAGGGGCACCACAGATGATCGTTTAAAACCAGCATACTCCATCTTTCTCTGTCCTCAGCAGCCCTGATGGCTTCGCTCAGTGTCAAACCAGTCCATTCTCGAATGTTGTCCTCCCACCTCTTTTTCGGTCTCCTCTGACAGATTAATTGCCTGAAACTGGCACGCACAAACTTCAAGTTCAGATAAATACAGTTGGTTTTATTCTTTTAAGAGTTTTTGTGAAGCTGAAAGGTACATTAATTTTTTACAAACAAATGGCACCGAGATTCTCTAGTGAGATTCATAATCAGAACAACTGGCCCCAGATGCTGCAAGCGGTGGTTCATGACGGGAGATCAGTCTGTCGACACTGGTTGCCCTCCTTGTGGTCACGAATTAGAATATTAATATCATTTTGTTTGTTTGCCCGGCATATGAATCTATACGCAGAAATTGCATACCGATATTAAATATATTACAGTGTAATACGTCACAGCATGAGGTGATGAACATTGAGGTTTAACGTCTACACCCACCACCGGCGACAAGGCAGACAACAATCATCAGTAACATCAGGTAGCATCAGGTAACGAAACTGTTTTTCATGTAAGGATGAAAAATAAAATTAAGAATTAAGCCAAATTTGTGGCAGAAGCCTTACTAATGAGCCAAAAAACTCCACCTTCGGGAAGACAATCCGATAGAGTGCGCCTAGGGTAGCGTACTTCGGGTAGTAAATAGGCCTACGTGATCGAGCCCCTTGTAATAACTGTATACCGTGTTGCGTCACGCCATGTGGGGCCGGTAGCTCAGTTGGTAAGAGCGTCTTGCTAGTAACCGAAAGGTCGCTGGTTCGAATCCCGGATTGGTCAACGTGTGATCATTTTATTTTCCCCTTTACCAACAACTGGCCCGCTGGTGTCAGTATAAATCGGTCCAGTAGTCACCTATATGCGAAAGTGTCGTGTGACTATAATCTACAAACAACAACAACAACGTCACGCCATCTGCTGGAGTACCGAACTCTATAAAAATTTGTTATTATTAATATATATTTATATGACTAGACTATTAAAAAATATTATGTATGGGGCCTTCTGCACACTGTAAGCATGTAAGATGTGTCTTGCTCGGCCTGACAGACTTTTCACAAAATAAATCGTTTGTAGTACTGACAACATGTACATAATCACTCCAAACATTTCACCAAGCAAAAAAACATTTGGGGTCGCCTGTGAAAGCTGAAGATATATACCGACATCAAAAAAGACTTAAAACTGTAGATTTTGATACACAACCTAAACATGGAAGTACGCGACTATTGGCGCACCTATCGGCTGAACATTTGCATATTCAAGGGAAATAATTTTAATATTTTGGCCCATTACACGTTGGTGTTTGTCAGTATTGTTTTATTCAGTTCATCTTGTTTTTTGCATTTATTTTGTTTCCTTCTAATTTGCTTCCTTTTCACATTATATCAATGGTTTTGTTAGCTGTTTGCTGACATATGCCAGTGATCGGATATTAGTGTCATTTTTTAAATACTATATTTATTATTTGGGTAGCACTCATTTAAGCCTTGTTGAATAAATTTGTTTAAAACCAACCTACGAAATATTAGTTGTGTTTTTGTTTGTTTTTTTGCTGGGGGAGCATGTTACCTCATTATTATTGGTAGTCTACTTTCTCAAAGCTCAAGATCATTGTGCTCCCTATCCTATCCTATCCCGTAACTCGAAAGTCTTTGGGGCACCACAGATGATCGTATAACCAGCGTACGCCATCTTTCTCTGCCCTCGGCAGTGTCAAGCCAGTCCATGTACAGGTAAAGCGTGTTTAGAAAATAGTAAAGCACAAAGCAGGCCTTGCAGGGACCATCTGCAAGGCACGGTGCAAGGAGGCAAAAGAAAAAGGAGACAGAAAAGGAGGTGGGAAGACAACATTTGAGCATGGACTGGCTTGACACTGCCGAGGGCAGAGAAAGATGGCGTACTTCTACTGTTCTAGTCTAGTTCTAACTAGCCCCCTCCCGCTCCCCTCCTCTCTCTCTCTAATTTATATACTGGATTACACACTGTACACACTGTACACACTGTATGTAGCAATTGGCTCATCCGATTGGGATGTTTATTTTTGTTGTTGTTGTTGTGTTTGTTTGTTTGTGTGCGTGTGCAGATATTTCAGATGGTGGCCTGTCAATCAGTGTTTTGTTTTTGTTTGTTTGGGATGTAGCCGAGACACCGCACCGCAAACAAACGGAACAATTTCAAAACTGCGGATTTGTCGGCTATGTTTGTGAAGACGTCTTGGTTGTTAGCTGGGAGTGTCTTGAAATACAATTTAATGGTTGGTCATCTTGTTTTTTTTCTTTCTGTGTATCTTCCTTCTTTCGTTCATTTAACTAATGTCTTTCAAAGAAGTGATTTAAGACTTTTATACACTAGTTAAAAGCAGATTTTGTTTGGAGTTTTCGTCATTAACAGCTAACCAAAGCACCATGCACACAGCCTAATACTAATTAATGGTAGGCCTATATAATTATCAGTCATTACTAGACGTGCTTTGTTTATTCCTACGTGTAACGTAAAAGATATTTAATTCCTCATGATTCTCGTCATAACTGTTTAAGGATTACTTGACATAATGATTTGTTCATTATGGTCAACCAAAGCGCGATGCTAACTTCCAGGAAGATTTCATCTGCCTACGACAAAAGAACCAGCCCAGTTAATAATCTGCTGCCCACAAAGACTAATTATAAATAATTATTTTACTGTCCGCAATTTCAGCAGCAAGAGGTAATATATACATC